>JAVLVB010000475.1:1937865-1978783 GCA_032876305.1 Orestias chungarensis
TATATATATTCTTTTATTTAATTGCCCTAAAGGGATATGTGAATGACTGTTTGTACTGTGTTGTCCTGTAATGGGACTTGTGACCTGTCCTGAGTGTACATTGCATCGCACTCGTTGAAATGTCTTCTATGGTAGACACTAGCCTCCCATGATCCTACTGTTGCTACACCATCACACCGCAAAGTAAGATCAAATCAAAACTTGGCTTCCTGAACAAAGATTGTTCCTCTTTTACAACTAGATAGAAGTCACTGTTGAAATGTGTGTCTTTCCTTTATTTGGTTATATACTATATTTTATATATTATATAAGGACATAATCTATTGTCATACTTAACTTGCAAAGAAAGTCTTGAAAAATTGGACCCATTACAATCTATCACTGCGCGATTCGATTTATTACCACTGTCCCATATTAAACACACTACTGTGTGTTGAGATTTTAGGTTAACTGGCTCTTTTTGGAGTCTGATCACAACTGGCTCTCATTCATTTATAAAATCTTATTAGATCTCTCATCCATTTTTTTTATCCGTTTCTACAAATGAAATCCTTCTTGATATACAGTACTTGCTCATGTTAACTTATTAAACTAAATCTCCATAAAGCCAAGTCATCTTTTGCTCTTATGTATTTTACATGTTGCAGTTGTAAACGATTGGAACCTTTATCAAACCACATAAGGTTTCTAAACTTCTCCCTTTAGACTTAATATATTTAAGGAGCCAGTTATTTGTTTTGTGGAATTAATGAAATTTGTCATCTCCCTATATCTTCCCTTTGTAAGTGAGTAAGAAATTGTTCTTGATGTTTTGCCCCACAAAATAAGTGTTTGATAATAATGATAAGGACACACTTATGTTGTTTGCAATGTTTTTGAAAGGAGAAAGATTTCTGATGCATGTCTGATATTGACAGTATTCATCTAAGCCTTTCAGAAAAGAACATGCATGTCATTGCTGTCTCCTATGTATAAGAAAGGAGACTGTGTGAACCCACACACACCCACCAATGTGTGTGTGTGTGTTTTAAGTCCAAGGTATGCATTTTCTTCTGATTTTATATTTGATATTTACATCACAAGGACAGTTGAGAAGTCAAAAAGAGAATGGTAATGAAGTGTAACCTTATTTGCCTTTCATGTGTATGCGTGTGTGTGTATATATTTTTATAGCACAAGGACATTGATGAGAAGAGCACTGGCATACTGACTAAGTGAAGTCAAAGAGAGGGTCTCTGTGTTGCCAGAACCTCTCAGTAACTTAAAGTCATTCACCTAATTTAGTACACACGGATACACACAGTTTTTGACCTAGAATCCTTCAGATAATGATGTATGCAGAAGCTGTAACATAAAATATTGTAGAATAAAAATGGCATGCAGACATCTGCACCTGAGCTGTGCTTTAAATTTTAACTTTCCTTTTTTGTTACATTAATGCCACAAACGAAACACACTATACTGGACTAAAGTGGTCATCAGAATAAAACAGATTGGTAAAAAGATGGGACCCGCAAGAAGAAGGTATAATGGATAGAGCAAGCAGAAACTGAGACAGAGGATGGGGAAGATCAATAGACTCTGTACTTTGAGAGCGGGAAATCTGCATATCAGGGAAAAAAACGGTGCATGCTGAGGGTGGAACGTGGGAGGAGGAAAAAAGAAAAGCACAAAGCAAGTTTTCATGTTATGTTTACACATGCTCTGGGAAGGAATAAAAAAGAAAACACCAAGGCAGAATATAGATAAAGAGTAGATGACAAAGGTGAGACTTCTGGTATTATCTACAAGAAGAAGGACCTACGCATTGAAGGAAATTACTCAATTAAAGACAATGCAAGATATCAAAAGAGAAGCTGAGACAGACATAAAGTTATGCTGTTTGATACATCAGAGTGGCAGAATGAAGTAGTGACTCATCTTTTTCTAAGATAAGCACTTTTTTATTTCCTTAACCTATTTAAGCTTAAGTTAATGATGTTTGAAAGGTAGATCTTGGAAAACAAGAGACATGTAATAATTTTGGCGGATGTTGCAAAAACAACATGACTTAAAAATCATAGACCCTAGAAAATGACAAGACTTACCACGCAATGAAAAAGAAGTAAATAAATTCAGCTTATTGTTTTCATCTAGATAAGGATTTATGGAAAATTTGGTTCCTGGCTGAAGCAATGAAATGACAGTAATAAGCTGTAGTTCTTAAACAACCTTAGCGCCTGAGCTTTTTACATTCTGAAATGTATTGCTACATGAACTCCTATTATTTACAAATATATGCAGTTAAAGCGAAAGAATTTGCATGGTGCATTATGAAGTAACTAACATGCACTGCAGTTCGCGCAATTGTGCAGCCCTGTACTTACAGCACAAAAGTACACATTTAGGGGTTTTACACCAACGTGGTTCCATGTCCGTTAAGGTTCTTGAATATATCTGTTTAATGATGTCATATGTTTCTGCAAAAAACAAAACAAAAACAAAAACAAACAAAAAAGCTGTAATTAAAGTTTGCTTCCATTTGTAGCTTCTGATCAAATGAGCAGCTGGAGCAATTCAACCTCAGTTTTCTGAACCTCAGCATCAATAACTTGCTTTAGACTAAAACTACAGTACTTCCACATTTCAAAATGGACTAGGTTATTCTCAAAAGGACTCCTTCAAACTCAGTTTTTGGATTACTTGTATCAGTAACTACAATCGAAGGCCAACTTCAACTTCAACTTCATCTTTTTTTATTCACCTCGTTGCATGATGTAATAGATGTCTGACAAACTATTAAATCATCTTGTTACTTTAAATTTCTTGGTAATTCAAGGAATCAAGGAGGAATCAAGGAATCAAGGAATTTTATTTGTCATCACATCACATGTGGTACATGAGGTGGGACGAAATTCTAATCCCCCGGTCCAGTTTACACCCTGAATTTTAGGTTAATCAAAGATTTATAGAAATTCCCAAAACAAACGATTCATATCATGTACAGGCCAAAGAATATTTTACCCTTAGGTTCAGAAATAAAACCCTAATTTCTTTGTGTGCGTTACACTGCTGCAGCTCTTGGCACCTGACAACAGTTCATCTTCTCTGGTTGCCATGGCAACATAGACATTTCTTGCTGCTACCGATTTACCCTTGATCCCAACCTGATGAGTGAAAGAGACTGAATGGGAATGAGAAACAATATAGCTCATTAACGTTTTAATATGAATGTTAATTTAAGTAAAGGAGCGAAAATAAGGAATCTTATGGTTTGAAATGTTCGGCTTTTGTTAGTGTACACTGTAGTGTGTTGTTTCTTCACTTATCCTTTTGTTTTTGTCTTAGGTTCAGGATATCCCTAAAAAATTTTCGGATCCAAAGCTATTAATATAATTGTCTTTATTATGTCTAACAAAGGTAATAGCTATTTCATTATAACAATGTGTATATTTCATTCTTCTATATTTTCATGGAGGAAAGTTTTCTTTTTTATGTACTTTCTACTTTTTTATATTCATTACTTGAAAGCTGAGGGACCCATGAAGATGTCCAAAAATGAATCACTTTTTTTTTATTCTGGAAGAACATAGCTCTATTCAAGACTTACCAAGGGAACAATTGTGTATTTTGGTTTATCTCTCTTATTGTTTTAGTATCCTCTCAAGCATCTGTTTTTTTCTTAGAAATCTGGTTGTGTTAACTGTAGCTATTACATTTCTCATTCAAAATAGTAAAGAAAAAACTATGTTCCAAATGAATTAACAAGGTTTCTGTTTAATACAGAATTCATTAATGTTATTAGCTACACCTTAACTGAACAGATTAGGTTTGGCAGCCCAAGGTCTGTAGGTATTTTTCTTCATGCAATTACTGTTTTGGACACAGTTTTATGTAATGAACTGCCACATTCATTGATAGAATATTTAAGGATTTTTGTCCCTAGTGAGATAATGCTATGATGTCATTGTGAATAATTACCTGTTCTAATAATTTTCAAATGTGCTGTATTGGGAAACATCAGGGGACTGTGGGCACATTAAAATCATTGACATGTTCAAAAACAAATTTTGGAGATCATTTTAGTTTTATGACATGATTCATTATCCTACAGGAATAAGCAACCAAAAGTCCAGTACACTGTTTCACATGTTCAGCAGCAATAACCACATACTTTGTTGCACAAATGGTTTTCAGTTAGTACTAGGGGCCAAAATAGTGAAAGATACACATCTACATATAAAGTGTCAACACTAGTGTGAATAACAGATATAATACAATTGTTTTATGTTATCCATGCTAAATGTTGACCTTGCCATGTGTTTGTTGCAGTTAAAACTGAAAGTCATGTTGTTCCATCCTGGTACAATCAAGTTTTACTAAACGTCTGAAAAATCACTCTCTGTTTCCTGCTTTTATATCACAGGAGTATCTGGCTCCCTGGCTACCTTTGGCTTCACAGTGGCACAATTGGTAGCACTGTTATCATGCAGCAGATAGGTCCTAAGTGCAAATATTGGCATACATAGAGTTTGAATGTTACACATGTCCATGTGTGGATGCCTCCTGGTTTCCGCCCACAATAAAAATAACATAAACGTTAGGTTAGCTGATCTGTCTAAACTTTCCCTTTCCCAAGGTACACCCTAGACATGGCGTACCTTGTTTCATGCTTGATGACTGCTGGACATAAACAGCAGCCCCATGTAACCCTGTAAGGATATTGGTAGAGAGATTGAATGCCAACGACATGTTGGTTTAACCTTTTTACTGAAAAAGGGGCACTGTCAAGGTAATCCTCTCTGCGTTATCATCAATTACCTCTCTTCGGTTCTTTAGATCGATAGTGAACAGGAAAAAGGAAAAGATCAGGTGGATGTTACGGAAATCAGCTTCAATGAGGCACATCAAGCACTTGATCTCGGAGACATCAGTACTTACAACTCTAAGTAGCAAAAAAAGGAAAAACAATGTCTCAAGGATGTCTCCACTTAAGGCAGGACGATTCCCCCTTTTATCCCCTTTGGTGGATGCCCCCCACCATGATTTAACAGAAAAAGTTACAAAACATTTTTCATTGGAGCTTCACAATCTAGTCCAAAAATGCTTTTCTTTGTGTTTTTCTTTAAAACCTATCAAAAGAAACATATCACATTCCAGGATTAGAACCTCTACTTCTAAGAGTAGGAGTAACGTTAGGCTATTCTCTTCAGGTGCTTAGCGTTGTTTCAACAGACAAATAACGTCAGGTAAAACTATTTGCAAGACAGGCTGCATAACACACACTAGTCCTCCTGGATAATTAATGCAGTAATATAGCATTCATAATATAAAAATGCCTTATTCCACAATTCACTACCAGTCTAAGGCAATGTATATAGCAAAATAAGTATATGTAACTTTTTATATAGCAAAACAAGTAAATATAAACTTGAACAATTTCAACAGTACCTGAAGGGATACCAACGGAAAACACAAGACAACAGGAGGAATGACTTATGAAACTCGGAAGGAATGAAAGTCTGTTCACTTTCCATTGTGTAAATTTCAGTTAATCTTCAAGCAACCTAAAGGTTCAAAGTAGTATATTATACACTAGTTCAATTAGTTTACTTTTACTGCAGTTACTCAGAAACTCATATAGAGTAAATATTGTGTAAAATCCTATGTACTTTAGCTTTAGAACATGTTCTAAGAATACAATTTTATTTATTTATATAATCACTTATTTTATAGTAATAATTATAAGAAAATGTTTGTAACTGTAGATTTCAAACATATCCAAAACATCCAATATTATCTAAACATAATCTTGAGGGACATGTGGTTATGAAATATATTTTGGGATTTACAGAATAATGTATTATTTAGATGTTCAATTATATATATATATATATCGTTATATTATATAGAAAAGGAAACTGGTCATCTTTTGCATTTTAAATTACCTATCCATAGACAGCTTATTCAAAATAATAACAAAATAATCTATGGTAAGAGTCTTAGAAAATGTAACTATGCAACATATACATAAATTAGATTTGTCACTTACCTATCTTTTACTTTATCTGCTGGATCTGTCAGGAAATGGAAGTTCTTGACTGGTTGTGTTGTTGTAGTTTTTCTTGTTTCCACCAGGGGCATTCTGGAACCTTCTCCCTTGCTGGGCCTGCTGAGCTGGCAGCACAGTGGTTCCACAGGTACGGTTGCAGAGAGGTGCAATGCACTTATAAAATCTAAAACACTTTTACAAAGGCTGAGACAAATTAACATTTTGGAAAACAAATTTACATTTTCATAAAACAAATTTACATTTTCATAAAACAAATTTACATTTCAGAAAACACATTTAAATTTAAGAAAACACATTAACAATGCGCAAAACGAATTTACATTTCGAAAAACAAATTTACAAGCCCAGAAAAAAATTTACACATGACAAAATCTACCGGAAAGGGAATGTACCAACGCAGAGGTTGACCCGGAAGTGAAAGAATAGATGCATCATCACTGGTGCTGCACAAGACGTGTGGCTGCCATCTTGAAAAAGTCAAACCCGCTACACCTAGCCTTATCTGCCTGGCAGGTGAAGTAACGTGGTAGCGCATTTAATAAATCATACCTTTCTGAATACAAAACAGATTTTTTCTGGATTTTTCTACAAACGTCATACACATAGGCATGATACTGAACACAAGATTCAGCATATTTACATTTTTATAGTAGGCTTAACAATAATAGAATATTCTTGTATGTAATAATAGGTGTGTAAAATAGGTTGGCTAGTTTGCAACAGATGCTATATATATATATATATATATATATATATATATATATATATTTATAGCCTACCTGGCGGTATCCCCACAAGTCACATAACAAAAAAGTCAACCTAAAGTCCATTACCTCAAACAGCAAATTTTATTTTATTTTTATTTAAAAAGAGACATCAAAACAAAATACCAATTTTATATATGTATATATATATATATATATATATATATATATATACCAGTGAAACACAGCATTACGAACACACACACATTAGCTCACAATGCTCAACTCTAGCTCTGCCAGCAGTAACCCCAAACAAAAATCAACCACAAGTCCATTAACTCAAACAGGAAATTTAATTTTTTTTTTTAAAAGAGACATCAAAACAAAATACCAATTATATATATATATATACCAGTGAAACAAAGCATTACATTCACACACACATTAGCTCACAATGCTCAACTCTAGCTCTGCCAGCAGTAACCCCAAACAAAAATCAACCACAAGTCCATTAACTCAAACAGGAAATTTTATTTTATTTAAAAAGAGACATCAAAACAAAATACCAATTATATATATATATATATATATATATATGTATATGTATGTAAATACGTATATATTTATATATATATGTTGTAAATGTCAAACTGCGTCTCCTCAATGTGTTCCCCATGCTGAAGAACATCCCCTATTCCAATATCTTCCCGGGTGTAGGTGACTGGTGAGGTCTTTTGGATTTTGCCGTTCTGACGCTTGGTAAGTCACCCTCTCTGCAGCTCTCAGCACCTCCGGTCTGCCTTGTGATGGAATCACAAAGCCAACATTATTTTTCAGGACTAGAAGGTGGTAGCTTTCATCAATGTTACAGCATCCCTGACCAAACATGCACAGCAAATCACAGGAGAGAATAGAGTAAGATCACTGTCAAAAAGGTGTATACCCAACTTTAATAGTCGTATTCGTATTTATATTTCAATAAAGTTCATAATATCTGATCACATCAAACACAGCCTGCTCCAAATTTAAAGATGACAAATGACAGTGAACCGGGTGGAGCAACCTGTTGTTTTTATAGAGATCGTAACAATTTTTTACTCGTACCCACAAACTCTTCAGAGAAAGGAGGAGTTCGTAGTCGTAAAAATAGAGTTGTATTCATAAGACTTTGCACTCACACCTTTTAGATTCATACTCTCAGACTCACAAATTTTTCAGTAGAATTTTGGGTACAAGAACTTTATTCGCATATAAATTTGACAGCGATCTTACTCCATAGGAGAGCTGCTTACGGTGAATCTAACCCTCCTCTATGCTACTTCCCACTTCTTCCTCAAATTTTCATCTTTGGGAAACCTTCAAAATAAAAAGCTGCAGTTGATGCCAATTTGCTTGATCAGTCAGGGGCCTGTCATATTATTTAGGCTTCTGACCCACATTAATAGAGAACTCTCAGGAGATAATTTATAATGATCTTTATTTTGGGTAAGTGAGGGAAAGGGGATCCGGCAACGGGCAGCAACGGGCAACGGCAATGAGCGGTGAGGAACGGGAGACAGTGGGGCAGCGGGAAACGGCAGAAAGCTGGAAACGTCTACGATGTGGAAGACCGGTGACCTCTGAGGGTGAGGGCAGGTAAGGTGAGTAGAAGCAATCGGGTGAGGGAGAATTAATGGAATGATCTTACCGGTGTGGAGTTAACAGTTGTCGCCAGGGAGGAGTGAGTGATGAGTTCTTTTCAGCAGCGATGGTAGAGCAGTTGTCCAGGGGGTGTGTGCGGCAGATGGAGCTATGCTGGAGCAGGCGGACCGAGATGAGCCAAGAGGAGCGGAGAGACCAGATGGATGTGAGCAACCAGAGAGGGATCTTGAGAGGAATTTGAGGACTGGAGTGAGCACAACGGAGGTTAAAGGCGTGAGGAAAAAACAAAGTAGCCAATAAATATAACTCAACAAGAAAATGGGCAACAAGAAACAAAACTACAAACATTCAAAAATACTAGGAACAACTAGAGACTAGCACTGAGACTGGTTTTACCGGGAGTAAACAAACACTCAGGCGTTGAGTAGCTGATCCACTACTCCTCTTATACTGGCTCAGCTCATCAACGCCAACCGGGCGCACCTGGGGTGGAAGGAGCTCCAGCAGAGGAAGAGCACTGGTGACCCCCTTTGGCCAACTGGAGAAGTAGCTGAAAAGAACCCACTCTAACAGGGCCAGCGATGACCTCATCTTGAATTCTAGATATTTATCCCTTGGTGACAGAATAAGATCTGTACTTGTACACAGTGGTACCCATTTTGTGTTCCTTCAAAACTATGTAAACGGAGCTATTCGGATTGTTTGCCCCCAAACAATCCCACCATCCTCTGCCTGACCCTATATGGCGGCGCAACCCAGCGTATCTGCGAAATGGCTTATTATGCTATTAGGCCAAAAATATGATTCATAAAGTTTTCGTTGGGCTTAAAACCGAGCAAACACAGCCTAGTTTAACGTTTGCTGGCTATAATTTTGCGAGTACACATAACTACAGAACAATAATATTCTATTCACAAAATTCTAACAATAACCATATTGAATTTTAATTGTGAAAGGTAATCCCCGAACACCTGGTCGCACTGTCTGCGGATTTGTACAAAAACACACCACGCAGTGGTCTGCCATGTTGAAAGATGTTCTTTCTGCTGCTTTCCAATGGAAAGGATAACCGGCCGGTCCAAGATAGTGGCCGTATTACTCGATGCGCAGCAGTCGATGCGGGGTCTATTTTTCATCATGTCTATGCTTAATTCTACAACAATCGACCACAAGCGTAACAAAACTGTGTTAATCTGCTCATATGTTCGCCACAAAATAAAGAAATGCCACTCCAGTGTTAATGTGCCAGCATTAAGTACAGTTAAGCGCTCCCGTTATCACTTCCCGGTCAACCTCTGCGTTGGTACATTCCCTTTCCGGTGGATTTTGTCATTTGTAAATTTGTTTCTGGGCTTGTAAATTTGTTTTCCGAAATGTAAATTTGTGTTGCGCATTGTTAATGTGTTTTCTTAGATGTAAATTTGTTTTCTTCTATGTAAATTTGTTTTTTGAAAATGTAAATTTGTTTTTCAAAATGTAAATTTGTGTTTGGAAAAGTGTTTTAGATTTTGTAAGTGCAATGCACCTTTCGGCCACCGTTGACACAGGTGCTGAAAATCGCTGATTAAGCTGTGGAGTAAAAGAGAAGCTGAGCTGTAGTCATTTGACATGTGATTGTTATCGTTGCATGTTATTCCCAAGCCTTCTTTTAGTTTTCTCGTTGTAGTAATATTTTTTTACCATTATATCATTTTCTAGTTGTCCCTAATAATCTCCTCTCGTGTGTGGAACCCAGGAATCCTCTTATATTAGAACCCTTATTCCAGTGAAAGGATTCAAGCCATCTACAAGAGACAAGTAAAATTTCAGAAAAGGATCCCGTGCCAGACTGCAGCCATTCATGCCGTGCATCCACTACCGTCTTGGTGACATATTGTGTTACCAATTCCGACCTAGTGTCTCCACTGTAGCCTCCATCCAACAGCAACACTTCTTCACACGGGGCTGCAAACTTCTCTAGTGATAGTTGTAGATCACGAGCTGATGAAGCCAACACACTATCTGCAAATACCAGGGATGCAATCATAAAGTCACCAAAATGGACACCCTGAACACCTTGGCTGAGCCTAGACATTCTTTCCAGAACGATTATGAACAAAATCGATGAAAAAGGGCAAGCTCAGTGGAGTCCAACCTTCACCGGACATCTCCTTAATTAAATAAAAAAGTTAACCACAAATGGATGTAAAAACTAAATAAAAATATTAGCTTTAGCACTTCTATTATATATTAGTTGAAAAGGAACAGCAATGGTAGAGCTTACCATAGATCTCTTTTTGTGTTTACTTAAATTTATGGGATAATATTCTAACTCTTATGTAAAAATTAATCCTTGTGGATTTTCTAAAGTTACTGCAAGGGTTTTAAACAACCATGGCAAAGGAAGATTGATAAAGTCATACTTTGACCCTTTTGACAATTGCCCTCCAGTTGCAAACATTGTGCTTTGCACTTTAACTTGAATGGCATTCCAAGCACAATTCAACAACAGTTAATCATTATACAATGATAACAAGCCCTTTGGTTAAAGAAGGAAACAAAGATCAACAGTCATAAAACATGTATGATAAAAGCTATGAGTGAGAATGAGGAGACACAGTCATGTAAGTGTAAGTAGAGATGGAAGTCTATTTCTGTCAAAACATGCAAACAGTATCAGCAACAATGGAAGTCATCAACCTTAGAAATGACAAAGCATTTTTTTTGGTGTATGTACACTTGTAGGTTGCTGTGAATGTTTACTTTATTTTTTATTCACTTTTCTGCTACTACCATTTGCAGCATACTTATGGAAAAAAAACCTAATAAGAACATTTTGGTAGACCACCTGTATAATGTAGCTGGAGCTATATTTTAAATAACAAGCAGATACATACAGTTGCAATGTCATGTTGTGAATAAGTGATGATTATGTCTCTAAGGACAATGAATAACTAGATAAACCCAGCCACTCGTTTATAAAGCAAACATTTCCATCATCTCATTCTGATGTGACTCATACTCATAGTCTAACTGCTGCTTACTGAGGAAAGTGTTATAGCTTTTTTATCACAGATGATAATGCAACAAAAAAAAACTGATAAGGTGAGGGAAAATGCAAACGGTTTTAACCAGTGATCTTGTAAAGAAAAAAAAAAGGCACAGGAGATTTTATACATAATTTATTATATCCAAAATAATGTAAATTATCTAAACATAGTTGTATTAGGGACATTTACTGTTTATAGATTACACACAGAATGTTTTAGTGTCTTTATTTCTGTTAATTATAAGGATTTTCATCTTGTATCTAATGAAAACAGGACATTTTACATCTAATGTTACATTACACTAAAAAAGAAAATACAGAAATGATAGCTCCGTCGAAAATACATTATATATAAAGTGCTGCTACATAGTGATAGTTTTATTTTTATCTCAATCCCTGCTTTTATTCTTTTTCTCTTAACAAGCCTCAATGAGACTCAAATCAAATTTTTGAATCTAATTTATTGAATATGGCTTTATACATTTAGTGATTGGAGATTCGGAAACACATTTGCCCTTTTAATCAGAAGCGTCTTTCTCAGCATTTCCTCAGCTGACCTCAACTCAGAGATAAACTAGCAGTTATACAATAGGTTATTACTTGACTTAATGACAAGATTCTCAGCATCATTGCCAGGTGGGTTGGTTAAAACCTGCTGTTTATCGTTGTTTGAAACGTTACCTCACAGATTTAACCTGTTAATAAATGGTAAAATCTGTGAGGTTTGACAGTTAGGCCTACAGTTGTCACTGTTCTTAAGCTCTTATAAATATGACCAGATTCGTTAAAAAAACAGTCTAGTGGACTAGATGTTGTCTTTCAGATTAATTTCAAAATTATAGCAAATTATCAGTGGAACTAGCACTCTATTGCATGACTGTTAAAGGGAGCTACACTTGCTTGCTCTCAGCTGACTAAGTAGCCTAAGCAAATTTTAGGCCCCGAAATTTGTGTGCCATAATACCAAAAGGGGGCTAGGGAGTAATTAAACATCTAAAAAACAGAGAATAGACAAAAGGAAATCAGACAGATATTTTAAAAAGACAAGAATGACTCTCTTTGTGGCTGTGCTAGAAATAATGTTGTCTCAAAGCTACACTGTGGAAAAAAAATACAGTGGTAATGTGTTGTGGGAAAATTATTTTATGCTCCGATCTTCTTTTTACCCCTCACACCTGTGATTTCTGTGTTTGGTTATTTAGAGGGGATGGGCTCTAAATTCATTACGAGGAGAGTTTATGGTTAACACTCCCTAAAGTTTTTAATCTCAAGGGGATGGTAGACAGGAGCCCTCATAATTAACTTTGTTACCTTTAACACCGGGATGGGCCTAGGGGCTATATACCCAAACTTTTTGAAGTTGAGATAACACCCACATACCGGTATACATATTGTCTGTAAATTCTGTCTGGGGCTCTGTTTCTTTGAATAAGTTTATAAAGACAAAGTCAAAGTCCAGTCCATCTCTTATTAATGAGTTCTCTTCTCTCCCACTTTGATAAAAAAATCTGGAACAAATGCAAATAACTTTTCTGTATTTGTGACACATTTTATCGTGGGTACAAGAATGTGATGGGTTTCCTGTTATCATTACTTTCCAGTTAACATTTGTAGAAAAACAACAGAGAAACCCTGAGTCGAGGTACATGTTTACAGTTAAATTCCTCATTAGTTTTGAACAGCAGAATATCCAGAAGTCTCTCACTGAAGTGGGCATATAATAGTAGGTTTAACAGGAACAGGTCTCAAATACAGCTCAAATAGCATCTGCTCATTTATGTGGGATCACAGAACGGCATCTTTGTGACCAAACAGTTGCTAAAAAAGTCAAGGTCAGGACATATAAGGAGATCTGACACTGACCAGTGTGAAGGCTTTGAAAGTAAAGACACACTTACAGAGAAAATGTTACCTAATTTTATTTGGGCCTATAAGCGAAGGATTTAGTTCCAGGTTTCAACGTGACAGAAATAGTGAGTTAAGGATCTTCTGGTTATTTAGCATAAAATGTACATACTCTACGCTGATTGGCGTAGATTAAAAAGAGAGATCATATCTCCCCAATTTTAGCTTCACTTCATTGGCTCCCTGTCAAACTTAGAATACATTTTAAGATTCTTCTTTTGACATAAAAAGCCCTCACTAATAAAGCTCCATCGTATATTAGAGATCTGATTACTCCTTATGTCCCTAACAGAGCACTTCGCTCTCAGACTGCAGGTTTACTGGTGGTTCTTAGAATCTCTAAAAGCACAATGGAAGGCAGATCTTTCAATTATCAGGCTCCTCTCCTGTGGAACCAGCTTCCAGCTTTAGTCCGTGAGGCAGACACCCTGTCTAGTTTCAAATCTAGGCTTAAAACCTTCCTGTTTGATATGGCTTATAGTTAGGAAGAGGTAGAGAAGACAGCCTAATCTGGTTGGGGGAAGAACTCAGTCTTGACAGACGGTTCTCCTTTGCTCTACCTTCTTCATGTCTCACTCTATAGGGTTATTTAAGTTTTTCTATAGTTATGCTGCTATAGGCTTAGACTGCTGGAGGACAAGCTGACCACTTCTCTCTCTGCTACTTTCTTCCGTTGTCCAATCTACTTAGTTACCGTTATTTCAACCTTGTTAACCTTTTGTTTTCTCTTAGTGTTCTTCTCTCCATGGTAACCACACTCGGGCTGGCGTTCTGTTAGCTGAGACAGCTTCTTGGATTAGAACATGGGCTGAGATGCTTCCAGTGACGTTCTACAACTGCTGCTCTAAATTCTTTTATTTCTGTATCCTGTGCTTCTAATTTATCTTTCTGTCCTCAGTCGGTCGTGGCAGACGGCTGCTTGTACTGAGCCTGGTTCTGCTGGAAGTTTCTTCCTGTTAAAGGGGAGTTTTTCCTCTCCACTGTCGCTGGATGCATGGTCAGTATGAGGGATTGCTGTAAAGTCAACGACAACACAAGCCATTGTTTTGGTCTGCTGATTCCAGAGGAGTGAATGCTGCAAGTCAATGACTCGATGCAATCTGCTGGGGTTCCTTAGATTGGAAACTTTTTCAAATTAATTTGTTTTGATGCATCTTTGATTTTAATTGATTTTCTGTAAAGTGCCTTGAGACGTGACCTGTTGTGAATTGGCGCTATATAAATAAACTGATTCTTAATTCTTGATTCTTGATTAGAAAACAATATCAGCAATGCGCAACATCTGACGCAGTAAGGTTTCTTAGAATGAAATGTTTTAAACAGATTCCTATGTTAAATGTAAGTGGTAAAAATTCTTCACATTTTCAAAGGTAGCAATATTACACAACCCTTCAACTACCTTCCGCCTGTTTAAGTCACGCTTGAGTACAGTGATATTGGACAAAAGAGGCAGTGTTATTATATTCCCATAAAGGGAAGTCCAAAAGCAGTACTTAAAGAAGAATGTCTAGCTTAACAAAGTTTAAACCCTGAACATGTTGATTCTGATACACTTTGATTGTACTGATGGACATGTCCTTAAGTCTAATGTTGTCTTTGCCTTAGTCCTAAATTCTTAAAAGTTGATGATGCTTGAATATGCATTTAAGGTGCCAAATCCATCTAAACATTTATCAAACAGAAACAAAGGATTTTGTATGTTTAATTTTGTTTGGGATTTTTTTCCCACACCAGTGTTTAAAGGCAAATCAGATCCATTTGGCGCTGCTTTGTGAGGGAGAAAGACATTCCATAAATTGGGTTGCATTTTTAGTAAGCTTGTATCAGACATCTGTTAGAGGAAAATTGCATTTAGTTTGAGGTTAACCTTTACTGGTGAATGTATAATGGTAGGTAACTTAGGCTTACACACAATTGTTTGGTTTATAGTAGATGTTTGTGCTTAAGTATTCCTGTAAATAATGCCTCATTACTAAAAGGTAGTTACAATAATTTTTTGGATGATTAGGAGAACAAGCCGGAACAGAGTATGCAACAGTAATTAAAAGCAACATTGTATTTTTTTTTAAGAGTTAAAAAAAGCTTTACTGTCTTCAGAAAGTTATTCTTTGTGGCAGCCTGGGTTACCACCTTGTTTGGCACATGACATGTTTAAAGGTGTGATTAATTATGACTTGGCTTTGTGTTGTAGTTCTTGGCTAAGATAAAACAAAATGCTGCGGTTCACTTCTTGATGATCTTATGAACTTGATTGTTGTCCAGAACTGTATGATGGCCACATAAGAGCAATAAATAAGAATATTAGGGTGATCCTTTGAAGTAAGTTGTCATAGTAAAGCAGAAGTCCATGGAACGCGATATAGATGAATAGCAAGGTATGCCAAAAACTAAGTACAACTGGTCCAAACTGCATCCGCTACTGTCAAAAGTGAAACTGCTAAGTTACTCAGGAAAAATGTTCCAAATAGGTGCCTGAGCTTGGAGTACATGAAATGGTTAGATATAGTTAGATAATCTGGTATGCAAAAACCTTAAGATGGTCAGTGATTCTTGTGCACTTTGTTTTTACTACAGGTGTGTTAGGTTACTCCTCCCACTTCGCCGAAGTGAAGCAAGTGTAAGAGAATATTCAGAAAACTTTGCCATTTCTCATGGATAATCTTGTTCAATCACTCATCTAGACTTGAGATGATTGGTTTAAGCTGTGTTGATAAACGTGGTTTCATCAAGACAGATGATCTTTAAATCAAGATTTGCTGACAACCAAGAAATCATTAGCTGCAGCTTTACAATTTAATAAATAGTGTGTGTCTGCTCTTAAAGAAAATTATATGGACATAAGTAGGTAATTATTTCATTATCTAAATTTTCAGTAAAAATAAAAAAAAAACTCATATATGCGAGACAGTACATGTTTGAATATTACTATTGTTAAATAGAGGCAGGTGGTGTGCTGCAGCCAGGTCTTTGTAAATGGCCCATTTTTAACTTGAACAGTTACTTTTTCAGTCTGTCAGAGCTTAATCTCAGAACAAGGGTCAACGGCTGAGATAAAGGGAAAGAAACAGCTTTGCATTCCGCCCAGACTGCTAAAGTTCCTTAATGAACTGAATGACTTTGAAATCCATAAAATATTTGAGCATTTTCAGGTTTAAATGCGACTTGTCATTTTTCTAAAAGGAGGTGCTGCAGTTTTATTTTCACAGAGGTGTTCTTATTACCTTTTCACAAAGGTAATAAGAACACATATTTATAAACTTAGTGTCTTCCTCAGTAGTTTTTATTAGACCATGTTCATGATGCATTTCAATTTGACCTAAATATTTTTACATATTTTAAGGAAGGTAGGGATTTTGTGTTCATGTTCATTTTGCAGTATGTTTGTAAATGGTTCTTGCATTGTAAATTGTTGAATAGTCTATATTACAGAATTTAATTCTTATTGTTTAGTGTTATTAACTGAATATATATTTATTAATTTGGTGAAAATGTATCAAAGTCTAAGTAGGCATGACATGTCTTCTTTTTATGTACAGAAAATAAAATATAGTTATAGAAACAAACTAATGAATACTTTTGGCTCTAACTTTATAATGGAAAATACTATTTCCCGAAGGCTAAATGATTTATGATGATCAAGTTGATGCTGAATAAGGAAAAAATGATTTATAAATATGATCCCAGATTACTTTGCGCGGGTTATTAGGTTTTACATCAGACCAATGTTCTAATGTCTAGAAATATTTTAATTGTATTTATCGGAGGGAATAAACTCCATGTGGCTGATGGTATTTGTTTGCCTCTTCTCAGCTCCAATGTAAGTATGTAAATAGAGGTAGCTAGCTTCAGTTAGCACACACAATAGCGCAGCCTAGCTTAAACGTCAGGCGTCCTCAGCTCTGGTCTGGAACAGCTTTAGTTGCCATGGTTTGGTCGCATGTCAAAAACACACACACAGACAAACTCCAACCAAGAAAATGCTTGAATCAAAGCCAAGAACAAAGTCGAGGTAAATGACAGTGATACCTTACCAGTTATCCAACACCTTGCTGTGGTAATTGGTTTGGCAAGGGACGAAATCCAGACCACTGATATTGCAACACAAGCACTACTCATTGATCATTGTGGATTTGTTCTGTACCCTTTCTGGGAAGGTTGAACCTGTTTCCTAAATACTAGGAGGGATTCATGTATTAACCAGAATATTTCTAATACCAAGATAAGACCCTTTAAATAAGCTTGACAGATTTATAAAAATATTAAATGCGGAAAAATAAAGAATTAGATCCTCCTGTCCTGGCCATAGAGGAAGAATGCAAGAGGAACTGGAATTAAGTCAAACAAGGCGTTATCCTAAGCTTGTCTCCACTTGCTAAAATTAGTAGTAGAACTAATAGTTCTGGAATTCAAAGTGTGAGATGGAAAAGACAAACAAGAAGACAATAAAAATATATGCACACACAATACTGAATTTGAGCTAAAAAATAAAATGATAAATGGTTTAATAGGTCTGTGCATAAAACAACAAATAGTTTATAACTCCCCCACCACATAAAACTATTTAATGCTACTAAATCAAGATTTTTTTTTAAACATGCCATGTCTTATCACTTCTATGCAGATGATTGCTAAATTTACATGCCATTCACAAAAAATTGCCATTGCCCCCTGAC
Source organism: Orestias chungarensis (assembly GCA_032876305.1). Lineage (NCBI taxonomy): Eukaryota > Metazoa > Chordata > Actinopteri > Cyprinodontiformes > Cyprinodontidae > Orestias > Orestias chungarensis. The sequence continues at coordinate 1,955,869 of JAVLVB010000475.1, forward strand.
ACACCTACTTAGCTGTCTAAATGACGTCAAGGCTTGGGTTGCCCAATTTTTTTTAAAGCTAAACTCTAACCCTTGAAGAAAGATTCAATTAAAATGTATGAGTAGGTGAGTTCAAGGACAAGGACAAATGAAGACAATTTATGAGGAACATTAGATCTGGAAGTTAAAATTATCTAGTGGTTTGCAAGACATCATTGACCTGCAGCAATGAGTGCTACACTTCTACTGGATGCAAATGCAACAAAGGCGACTGTAGACAATTGCATGTGGTGTGTTCTTACTTTTACCTCAGTCCCTCATACTGAACATGCATGTAGAAAAAGTGGAAAGGAAAAACTCAAAAAACCACCAAAAATTGCTTCAGTGTAAGTGACCCTCTGCCACAACCAACTGGGGGTTTGAGAAGACTGAGCACACATAAAACAGAAGCGAAACAGCTGATATAAGTCTTTCTACTATGCAGAGAAAAGCTACATAAATTTTAGTTAGAAAGTCAGAATGCCTGACCAGACAGAGCTTCAATGGAAGGAAAAACACAGACAGACAACAAAGTTAACATTTGAAATAACACCAAATCCTGCAAATTTTAGAGTAGCAGAAAAAGATGGCAGCACAGTGAGGAAAAGGGGCCAGTTTGTCCATAAGCAACCTCAGACTGTAGCAGCGGACCTTTAGAGTTTAAACTTGGGCTAACTATTTTTTTTTCTGGTTAGGCCAACAGAAAGAGGTATATTCTTTGAAATGAAAGTAAAACAACAAAATTTAATTTAACTAAGGAAAATAAAAAGAGTTCACATTTTAATTTGTAAAAACTATGTTTTTCTAATTATGTTACATTTTAGTTTGGCAATTAATTATTTTGGTCTATTGAATCAAATTCAAATAAATGCAGGAAAGCCTGGGACTTTAATATGGCAAAATGCAAAACAGTTCCAGATCTGTGAATACTTTGTAAAAGCAATGTTTGTGCATATTGTACAACAACATTCATACAAACAGAACACATGCATTGACACACTTATACATTTGCTTGGCAGCTCTCTGTGTTGAATGCTGACTTTTAAAGTCACTGGACTGATACAGGGAAGTGAATTGGCAATTTCAATTTGTTCTATTGAATTCCGCTCTTGCTAAATTCTAGAGGGAGAGCATCTGAAATTGGCATTGGCAGAGTGGAATTGAATTTGTTCAGGCAGACACAGATTGAGGGGTAAACCGAATGGCCACAAAACATTACATATATCTGTAAGTATTCTGACAAACCTTTAACACTTAAGAATTTTTTTTTTGTTCCATGCAACTTTATTTGAATTAGAACGTTGATTGTTTTGTCCATGGAAATCAAGTCATTTTTTGGAACTTAATCTCAAACAGAATTTAAGATTAATTTTCTTTACACATTCTGTACATTCAAATCCAGTCCATACACAAGATGAATAAAAACAATGGCTTGAGAAGGCTTCACTTCCCAGCAGATTGTTAGAAGCAAGCAAACGTCTGGCTACATAAGACGTCTTTGTCTCATTCTTTATCTTTACAACCCAGACAGTGAAACTTGTGTTTTACGTGTTTCTTGTTAATGTTTGATAGTTTTGTTGGTGTAGTCTTTGCTTTATTATGTCCAATTAATTTGTTTACAGTTTGATTACTTTCTAACATGTTTCAATTTTAATTTTTAATTTTTATTCTGGTTAGATTTACTTACTTACTTTATTGTCTGAGTATCTTATTTTAATCATTAATGTCCTGTTGCACGTATTCTTGCTTTGATAATTGTAACTCATCTGTTGTTTCTCCTCTGATTGTATCCTTCACAGTTTCCATTAATTTATTCTGCTTAATTGCCTATTTTTTTCCTTATATTATTTTTTGTTTTGTTTTGTTTTTTTCTCATTAAGTCAGCTACATTTTAAGTTAAGATGGGGCTTGCTTTGAAGGTTACTTGTTGATAAGTTGGGCAAATCAGATTTTGCTAAGGAGCCATCTGACAATGATTCTCTTTTTGATGGATGAACTGTTTAATGTACTATGGCAAAGTGCCTTACATAAAGATTAAAAGTTGCATTAAAAGCAAAAATTATTAATTAGAAGAACAGGTTTATAGTCTTACTTTACACTCTATTTTTGATTAGGGACAAAACATGACAATTATTGTACATTGGGTGAGAGGGGATACAATATTTATACACAGCATCCATAATGCCTTGCTTTATATTATTATTTCTTTCATTTTGAAATTAATCTGATGATCTGAAAGATGTAAGTTACTGTAAAAAATAACAAAAATCTGCAAAGTAAAAATACTTTTTACTCCAATGAATTATAATTCTTTTGAGTTTTTCTTTTCTTTGGCTCTTTATACTGTACAATTAAAGATTTTAAAAAAAAGTACATAAAAATAAGTGAAAACCTGCAAAATGATAAATGCAGCTAAGAGCAAAGGCATGAAAGGGTTAGAAATCAGCTCAATTTTTGTTAGAGCTTTCGGACAATGTTACAGTTAAGTTATAAAACGGTGGGACGGAAGAAGATAGGACTATTGTATGGCACCTTCGGAAAATAACCAACAGTATGGGGAGATTTATCAGACTTATAATAATGAGATAAGCAAGCTTATTTATTTACTCTATCTAAAATAAATATTACATTTATTTGTATTCTGTGTAAAACTGCGAAATATTCTCAATCAGGATTGGTTCAATGTAGTTTAACGTGTAACATTAAGATAGGTTCTAACAAGCACAAGTTCTAACTAGTACAAAAGATAATAAGTCATTTCACTTCTGAAAAGTGAGCATATAAGCGAGTATACCCAATAGTGTTAAATACTATGAAGCGTCGATGTTATCAAAGTCTGTTAAAAATTATACTGAATTATATCTTACATAATTTAATAGAAAATACACAGTGTTACTTGTGATGTTACAGGTTAAAAATTTGTACTTATTATGACAGATATAAAGGTCATCATGAGCTCAAACTGGTGGAGGTGGAATTAAAATAAAACAACATGATAGATAACAACATGCTGAAATAAAAAAAAATTATTTAGCTTTTTGTAAACAGCAGATTGTTATCTGACATTCTTTGGCCTTGGGGCCTGCACGTTCAAACTGTAAAACACGCACACATACACATCCATCCACCCACAATGACTTACACAATGAGGAAGGGTGGAGACAGCCTGTGACAGCAAATTATCCATTAGTGTATAAAAGGGATATCTCTACTGAACTAAGCATCACTTTTCCTTGGATGCATAGGAGAGCAAAGGTAAGACTACAGGGTAACACAGTTCAGGTGTTACAAACGTTATTATCTACAAGTAAATATTCCCAATAGAGCAGTTTATAACTTTTGGTATACAGTATGATTAACATAATAAATAAAAATGCAGTGCTGTACAGTTTTGTCTTTAGAAAAAAAATGTTTTATTGTTGTCAATACGCATAATTCATCCATTTGCAAATTGCATATTTTTTAAATACTTTGTAGGTTGTCAGGGTCTGTATTTATTAATTTTGAGTTCCATTTTGTACCCAAATAATAAAACACTGTAAATTTCCTACTGTAATAATTTGAAATAGCTTCAGTGTGTAGAGTTTGTGTGCATTCATAAGTGGTTTTGTGTTAAGAGTAGTATCATGATCCACTAAGTTATTTTTAGACAGTACTGCCAGCTAAAAAAAGACCAGTGAGTCTGCAAGTTTGCCGTCTGTTTATCCGTTTTCATATCTTGTTTTCCACTTGTAACTTTGCACTTTATTGAGAAGAGTTTTGCTTGTTTTGCGTGAAACCGACTGCAAACTAACAAGGGTATGCACACGCTTGGTTTTCTGACGCTTTTACCTAGCTGTTCTTCACAGTGAATAAAACAACATTTTTAGCCTTGCAAACATCTAAAGAGAAAGTCTAGATACAATTATGGCCAGAATACTTTACAACTTCAAGGGGATGTCTTTAAAAACTCAGATGCAGTGAAACTATTGTGCTTTCTAAGTATCTATATTACATCTATGTATTTTTATTTAGTTAGTTATTTATTTATTTGTTTTGGGATCTTTAGATGGGGAAAAGGAGGTGGTCCAAAAAAGAAATCATCCTTGTGGTCGTGCTTATCCTGATGACCATATTAGCCGCCACTATGATCGGTCTGTTTGTCACCAAACAGACCGATCCTAGTGGACGTGATACAGAGGGTAAGTAGATTATGCTAATAAAACAATGAATGCCCTATTGTCGGTTGTTTAAATCTGTAAGAATTACTGCTAGAATCAAAATTGACCTGCTTTTTGTTATTGACTATACAAAAACAGAAGTATTTGTTCCTCAATGTCCCAACATTGATGTCTCTGAAAGAGTTGACTGTTATCCTGATGCTGGAGCCTCACAGGTACGTTAAGCTTTGCGCTAAGCTTTTCAGTGCGTAGCATTACTGCTGGAAAGAATAATGAAGGATAAATATTGTTATTTTATTTACTAATACATCAGGTGACTACAAAAAATATGGCATTTGTGTTTATAGTGGCACTAAATACAATATTGAAAGCATGGTTAATTTTAAAAACAGACACATTTTTTTGTTTGAACAGATGGCATGTGAGAAACGTGGCTGTTGCTGGAGTCCTCTGGATGATCGAAATGTTCCCTGGTGTTTCTTCCCAACCAACCAAGGATACACAGTGGAAGGAACGGTCAACCATGACACTTATGGTAACACTGTATTTTTCAGTTGTCAGTTATGTTGTCATGCTCACGTTTATACTTAACAATGGAGGTGTTTGTTGTATTTTTTTTTTTTGTAATTACTAACCATTGTCTCGGAGTTTGTAGAACCCCCCCCAATTTCATTCATGTTGACCAAAGTAGGATGTCTCAGGGAAAGTAAGTTATAGATGGTATATCAAAAAACAGGATTTATTTTACTGAACTCAGACTTTTGCCTTTTCTGACCTTTAATATTAATACGTATGCGTGAAAGAAGTAATTTGTTGCATGCAAAACACAAAGTTATAAGAGCTAAATATGAACTTTATTTTCTAATCTAAACTATCTTGCCTATATTTAGCCTTAAAATGTCACGGTACTTAGATCTTATTTTTACAAAAAGCTGGAGACCTTTTGTGAAAATCAAACTTGCCAAAAATGCTCAAAAGCATTTATAATCAACAACTTCCTCCCTCATGTCCACACCATGGGGGATTTGATTTCTATGCCCTAAAGACAAATTCTGCTAGGTCAAAAGTTCACCCAATGAACCTAGATATCAGACCTGTCCTTTCCTACCATAATCAAGATAGCTGAATTTACAACGCTCTCTGATAACATTCCAATCAGCAACAGCCTTTCAAAACACACAACAAACAAGTTATATATGTACACATATATGTATAGGCTGTTTCAGTCCAGTAATTGGTTTATACTAAAACTGAATACATTTCATAATGATTGATACTTTGCAACTGATGTCAAGCAGAATTTATACTTATAAAAACCAGGTGAAAGGTTTAAATGATACAGAAAACTTTACATAGCTTAGACACAGAATAGGAGTTGCTGTCTCAATTATTTCTAACTTTATTAATAGTTAGCATTACAGACATAAAGGCTATTTTAATTTTGTAGATTCCTTAAAAACTGCTCTACTTACAAAAACTGCACAACAGTAATAGTGTAAAAATGTATTTAAACATCAGAACATCAAACAAACATCAAACAGTTTAGTAGACTGAAATACATTTACTATAACATCTTAAGCAAAAGTATTTTCCTGGGTTCTCTCCTGCAGTGATTCGTGCTGATTTGAAGAGAATGGCCTCTCCATCTATGTTTGGTGGGGAAATACCGGAGCTGACACTGCATGCAGAAATGCAGACAAGTAATCGACTCCATTTTAAGGTGATTGCTGAAACTCTCTCTCTCTATCTCCCCCCCCCCCTCTCTTTATTATAAAATGAAGAAAAAAAAAACTGAGCAATGTATAACAATGTGTGAAGTTGACCGGAAGATACAGACATTGCCTTACTGCCTCTGTTGTTTATGTTAGATCTATGATGCCAAAAACAAAAGATTTGAGGTCCCTCATGAGCACATCCCTACAGTCAAAAACAACCCCACCAGCCCTATCAGCGAGACACTTGAGATCTCAACCAAACCCTTTGGCTTGACTGTGCGCAGAAAGGAGAACAAGAAAGTCCTGTGAGTGTTTCCATGAAAGGTTCCATATAATTGTTTTTTCATGTTAATACTGTAGGGTAAACTTAAACTCCACAATGTCATGATTTGATGAGACTAAATATATAACAGCAGCTTTACATATTATGGATATTTAACAAAATGTAATACAGTGTAAGCTATCGCTACATATTTTCTGCCATATTGAGTCATTCCTGTGAATGTTGCACAAATTCAAATTTGAAGAGCGAAATAGGTATTTCACAGCAAATAAAATTGAGATATACTAGTTCCAAAAAAAAAGGAAACATAAGTTAATATTTAAGTTCATGTCTCATATTATGCTCATTAAATCCCTCTCTCCATGCTTAAAGGAATGAAACCGAAAGGTGCTAAAAGTAATATTAATTACATGTTTCTCATCTGCTTTAATTATGTGTGAAACCATTTATAGTGGGCTGTTCGACACGTAGTCTTCTTGTCATGGATTATTACCACAAACTGACATTTGGCTCTTTCACATTATATAATTTAGATAACTAATGGTGTTAAAGTCCGTTTAGAGAAAACCTGACAGGCCAATGCTGGAATCACAATGGTCAGCAGGACCTTAAAAATAGGTGAGCTAGTATGCAGTCCAATTAGACATTGAATTCACTAAAATGTTACATATATATATATATATATATATATATATATATATATATATATATATATATATATATATATATATATATATATTGAAATATAACTAAACCAAAACCCAATAAATGATTAAAAATAATAAATGATGTACAATACAATGTTTTCACCTCTCAAAGAAAATAAAAGCTTGATTGTACATTAAGTAAATGTTTAGTAAATAACTTCTAAAGCACACATACATTTTCATTCAGTCTTTGACACATTGATGCAATTTTAATATACATCAATGCTTTATACTGATGAAGATAAAGAGAAAAGGATTGAAGTTTGCACTGTGGGCACTGTTGGCGTGTCAACATTGGAATCATGGGTGACTAAGCGTCAGGGGTGTACAACACAGGTCCAGAGCTACTGTCCTGCATGTTTTACAGGGAAAACTGCTACAACAGACTGGAATTGACTGAATGGCTTGTAACCTGGGCTTTTGCCAAACTTGATGGCATGCTGAATTATTTGATGTGTCTAAAAAATATAGGACAGCAGCTCTTGCGGACTAGTGGTGGAGACCCTAGGCTACATCTTATATGCATTGTTTCAGGGTAAAGAACAGCAATGTACAGGCACAAGCTGTCAAATACATTTACTAAATGAATACCCTGAAGTCTCAAAGACTTCGAAACCGATAACTTGTCAAATGTTGGAAAACAGCTTTCTAGGACAGCCCCCACCACACACACTCACACACACAAATACCGCAACATTAATTTTGTATCTTATCTTGTAAATGTGGTCGTGTGGTTTTAGAAATGCCAGAGGTCACATGACAAATGAAATAAATAGTGAGATACTTAACTAACTATGTCTTCTTCAGAATGCCCAATGCCCTTGAAAGAACAAAGAACATAGATCATTAAGGCTTTCGGATATGTTAATGTTTATACCAGAAGATAGCAGCGACAATTAATGCAGCTGCTTATGGTTTTAACTACATGATAAGCCATAATTACAACATCACTGTGAGACTTCAACATGTAATCCTGTTGCCTACATAAACATCTATGAGGAGGTAGTTTTTTAGCGTGGCCGATATACCTCACTTCCAAGGATGTCATTTCATTAACTGTGACATGAGTTCTCAAAACAAAGTCAGGAGTTAATATTAACATTTAGGTGTATAATTAAAGAAAATGCACGTTTTGTTTTTTGCACTTAGATTAAATTTAGCCAAGATGTTGAAGTTAAAAATCAAGCTCAAGGTGTTTGGTCAACCGTTTGTTGTGTTTTAAACCATAGTTTTAAGTTATGTAGAAAAACAGCTATGTTGCCTTAATGTAAACTTCCCTCAATAAGATTATTTTTTTATTTTTATTGTTTTTTTAAATAAATTTTTTTTAATTGTTTTTTTAAATAATTTTTTTTTAATGTAAACCTCAAAATATATTAATATTAAACAATTTATTTTAAAACATGTCCATACCATTGTTACATATATACAGTCAATGGTTAATGATCAAAAGAAGTTGGAAATTTTGAAATTGCTCCTTTTAATTCCGTGTAGCACTGCAGAATCGCCTTATTACCTTGATTGCACAGTTAAATGTTGCTCAGACCCAACCTAAATAAATTCTAAAATTCAGAGTCAGAGGCAATGCTAAATAAATTTAGGAGTGATCGTCAGACAATATATCTCAACCTTTGCACCTCAGCACACAGTGTTATCATGCCCTATCAGTGCATTTCCCAACACTTCCTCTCACCTTGAACCAGAAGAACTGATATCACTTTTGGGATTAGCTACTGAATTTTAATTTCCCTTTAATTGTAATTACTTTAGTCTTCTACATTATAACTCATCTACATTGTTTCAAAGAAAATATGCATATTTCAAGTGGACAAATTATCTTAAGGTTCAGGTAAATGTTTTAAAATACTTTTTTTTTTTATCTCCGTGTACTACTTTAGCAGATAAGGACAACATTAGTAGCTTTTCAGTATTCTCTTCACAATTTTGAAGAGCTGATATCCCAACAAAGATAACGTGCACAAATTATCAAACAAATATCTATGAACCGCTATTATGTATGATATCAGATTAAATATTAACTTTTGAAACATTAAAAATCCACCATATGGTCAATTAAAGCTGATTGCACAGGTAACATGAATTTAAACTCTGATTAAAGTACTGATTGTGCATGCAGAGTAGTCGTGATTCATTTCTTCTCCCTGTGTGGCTGCCACGTGGGTGTTCTATTGTCATGTTGAAAGCTTCTTGTAAAAAGATATGGCTATTTACAGGGACACTATTGCACTTACAGTGTTATAACCGATAACAATGGTTGATAACAAACCTACTCTTTGTTTTTACCATAAGTTTATAATGGCTGTCCATTTACAAAGTATATTTCATGCATCTACAAACTTTACTCGTAGATTTTGAAAGCTTTTTGCAGCTTCGGCATTTCAAATACCAGAGCATATCTGGTGTTGAAGTTATGCTGCCCAGAGGGCTTATTAGAGCTTTATGAGATGGCCTTCTTTTTTTTTTCTATTTGCAATACCCCTTCACAATTCCTTGTCTTATTTCTGTGCTATTCTCTCACTGCATCATCCTCTTATTTTCTTTCTCACCTTTTCCCTTCTCACGCCAATCTGTTTTTGTTTTTTCACATGAAAATCTTGTCTCTCACATCTGTGTGTTTTTTGTTTTTTTCTCTAAAAACATTCAGGTTTGACACCACAATAGCTCCACTTGTGTTTGCAGACCAGTACATACAGCTGTCTGCTAAGCTCCCATCTCAAAACATCTATGGCCTGGGAGAGCATGTGCATCAAAGATATCGCCATGACACAAACTGGAGAACTTGGCCTATTTTTACTAGAGATGGTTTCCCCAATGGGGTAAGGACTTGCACATGAAGTCACAACACTGCTGATGTAGGTGCAACATATAAATCAGGTCTCCTAAACACCATTACCTCAGGAGTATAAATGCATCTGTGTACACATCCAACCTCCTGCATGCTTACATTGTTGCTCACTCAATGGTTGTTTCTTTTAATTAAATGTGTCAAGATCTAGTTATGAATCATAATCATCGTCACCCCTCTTTAACTGCACTGACTCTCCCCACATCCCTCCTGCAATTCACAGCTCTTTCCCACATAGCTTCATCTTTTATTCTTATATCCCTACAGGGAACACACAACCTCTATGGACACTATCCTTTCTTCCTCTGCTTGGAAGATGACACTGGAAAGTCATTCGGGGTCTTTCTGCTCAACAGCAATGCCATGGGTGAAGATAAACACTGACACATGCACAAACAGTAAACATATTCCCCTTTGTTTCATTCACCAAAGCAACCAAAATCCACAGTTTGAAAAGCCAGTTTTAAGAGTAGTTTAAAGTTCACCTTTATTGTGTGTACATTTATTAAGCTGGGAAAATACATGTTTTTACTAGTTTTCCTTGCAACACTGATTCGCTTTATCAAAAAAAAAAAACACACAAAAAAAAAAAACATTTCTGCATCCTTTGTAAACAAATATAGTTTTGCTTTTGGCTTATCAGTCAGTTACAAAAATGTAATCAGTGGTTCCTAGCCATCTGTTTTTGGCAGTATAAATAGCACATAACAGAGGCGTATTTCTCACAACCATTGCTCGAAATTGTGCAAAACATTTACCTGTGCAAGAGTGCAGGCCATTTAGCCATATAGAATACATGATGAAGATGTGCATGAATCTTCAAAAAGCCAAAGAAATGCTGTATAAGAAAAATCTTATCAACCAAGTTTCCCCATGTCTACAGTAAGCAATAATTAAAGGTTTACAACAACCTAAACAGTTTGAAGCAAGGTTGGAGGTGGTGGCGTATTTATCTTGAGATAGTAAGGGAGATAAAAAATAAATAAATAAAAATGTCCAATGCCAAAAGGCAAAACTGCAGCCTCGGATTATGCTACTGCAATAATAACATGTTGCATTTAAATCCTGAAAAATATATGGAGAGCACTGTAGAAAATGAATAAACCAGCATAAGAAAGATTGTTTGGACACACTACTATGGTATATAACAGAAAAAAAGGAATTTGTAATTTGAAACCAAAATTATGCTTAATTTTTACCACACCCAAGTTAGCTAAATAGATATCCTGCTGCTTCATGGCTAAAGTAGATTAAAAACAACAACAAAAAAAGTCAATTGCCTTTTCTGTACAATATAATAAAGGAAAAAGTTTATTATTTTTTTCCCCACAATACATATTTCATTGGTAGTACAGAAGTAGAATTCCCCATACTATGACAAGAGCAAGTTGGAAGGTGGGTTTGCACTTTTTGAATCTTTTTTTATTTTATTTTTTTTCAGAGGTGACTTTGCAGCCCGCCCCAGCAGTGACTTACAGGACCATCGGAGGAGTCCTTGACTTCTATATTTTGTTTGGGGATACACCAGAACATGTGGTGCAGGAATTTCTTGAGGTAGCCTAAAATTTTGTTTCCTACAAAAGAACTTTAAGTACTGTGAAAGCTTTACAACTACATCACGGCTGTTCCTCCTCCATTCAGCTCATTGGCAAGCCTGTCATTCCTCCTTATTGGTCCCTGGGCTTCCAGCTTTCTCGTTGGAACTACGGAAACCTCACTGAAGTCAAGGACACTGTGGAGAGGAACCGTGCTGTGAATATCCCATATGTAAGTTCTGGTTTTCTTTCAATTGATGCTGTTTTTTTTTACATTTTTGGGTCTTTTCATTATCCCCTTACAACGTTTTGTTCCCTCTTATTTTAAACTAATAGAACCTCACAAAAGTATAGTTCTAATCCCATATTCTTATATTGTAACATGGAAAGCATTTTCTGTACTTGTGGCAAAAATATTGCTTGAGGTTTGCAAAAGCTTGGCATGTCGTCATATCTCAGTGGTTAACAATCATCATATAAATGTTTAATTTGTGGGTATAGCGTTTATGGTACCAATGAGAGTAAATAATAAACCCTCCTCAAGTTAGATAAGCCGAGGAGTAAAACTTTGGTAATGACCCCACTTGAGAAATGACACCATAGTGAAACATGAGGTTTTCATTGATTAAAAAGATTATGTTTATTTTTGTTAAATCCTAACGCACAAATTAAAAACTTGAAGAAAAAAAATTTGCTCAAAATGTATACATAACAGGACACAGTGAAAAGATGTGGCAATGTCTGCTACACAAAAGAAGAGCTTCTTTAACTATTACCACTGCTTTATAGCTTCCATGAAGGAAGAAAAAGCGGAGAACTCACCTTGTAAACTTGTTTTTTAAATTTTAACCATAATCCATTTCCCTGTCAAATAATAGAGAGTCTGCTGGCATGTTTAGGTTCAATCCAGGAAACAATTTTTAAGTGGCAATAAATGCCAAAGATCAATTGATTGGGTTACTTTTACTATGTCATTCAGTTTTATCTGCATGTACAAAAATAGTGCTATCAAGCCATAGGATAAATGTCAATATTGGTAGTCATTTGTTGAAAATGAATATTATGCCACCATAGTAGAGGGAACTATTATACAGTGCATTTCATCAAATTTTTCAGAACAAAAATGTATACTTTCTTAGGACGTGCAACTGTATCAAAATAAAACAGCAGATATACAAATAGAGGAACAATCTCTGAGGTATGCCTTTTTAGAATGAAAATACATGTTTGACTGACATAAAAGTAGAAAGATAAACGCCATAAAAAAGTTTCACAGTTTTGTCTGGGGGTGAAAACAGTTGGAGATTAACCATCTGGAGATGTATAACTAGACACAATATCGTTATATATAGTGTACCAATAAAAAATAATGAACAATAATTAATGGTGTTCTCCCTTTAGTTAGGATTTGACTGTAATCAGGATATAAGTATAGCAATGGACTTCAATAGCAATTATTAGTACTAATTTCTCACTGGATCCAGATAGAAAGATTGAATTGAGATTATAGCTGGCCAGGCAGAAGATATGTGTAGTCTTTAATCATTAAAATGTTTAAAGTCAAATACCTGCAACCTATTCAATATCTATGAGGCTCTCATGCAAATCTTATAATGTAATTACTGTATTAGGGTTATACTGCACACATATTATCTCTTAATTGTTTGTATAAAAATTGAATGTGTCACATGATAATCAGAATTGCATTCAGTTTAAAGTAAGGTATCAAATCTGTATAAAAATGTGTAAATGAAAAATTCTTAACATATTTTTTGTTAGATAAAGTTCCAGAATATTTATGAAAGCTTTGAATAGCTAAATAAATTCAAATATTGTAAGAAAACATTTCTATATATTTTTTGTTTTGTAGATGCCAAGAAAATAGAGATATTACAGATTAATGGATTTATTTTTCTCCTGATAGGACATTCAATACACAGACATAGACTACATGGAAGACAAAAAAGATTTCACCTATGACACAGTAAAGTTCAAGGACTTGCCTGCCTTTGCTGATTACCTCCATGAGAAAGGGCAGAAGTACATTCTCATCCTGGTAAGAACACTTACTGAAAAAAATCTATGCATTACTGAATAAAAACAGCACCTAAACGTGAACGTATAAATGCCATTGAGAAAACTTTCCTTTCATATTTTTTTTTGTAAATTATTTTTATTGACACTTTGTGGTTTTAATAGCATTTTTTAAAATACAGCCAAACTCATTGTCTGTCATTTTCAATTTATAATTCCAGTACTTGCTTTTTTAGACATCTAAACTGACACAACAATGAGCCAACTTGTTGTTCCACCATAGTAATAATGTTAATCAATCATTGTGACTTTTAGTCAAAGTAACACAATCTTTGTTAATGTAAATCCAAAACTGCATAGTATTTTGTAAAACAGCATTCATCTGAAAATGTTTTCCTGTGCAAGGACCCTGCAATAGCCACCAGTAAAAGGGTGGGAGGAGCTGCATATGAGTCGTATGACCGTGGAACGGCAAACAATGCTTGGGTCTTTGAATCAGATGGAAAAACTCCACTTCTAGGAGAGGTGAGCTGTTAATGAATAAGATGTATTTATTAATATCGAATGTTATTACGGTATTAAGTATTTTATCAATGTGTCAAAACAAACCTGTTATAAATGTTCTGTGTTCTTCTATGGACTATTTTGAAATGGCTCTTAACTCTAAACCATGTTATTTGAACAAAGAGTCATATTTTGTACCTTTTTTACCAAGACCTTTGGAAGCAACAAAAATATAAATGCAAACAATGAATCAATATTCGAAAAAAAATAAATAAATATATATATACATTTTCAGAAGCATTTGTGACATGGTATTTTTTTAGTTAACAATTGTCATTTGATTATAAGACCTCAGATCATCACCTAGAAAAATCCCAAAATCTAACTTTGTGGAAGTTCTGTGAAATAGGTTACAGTTTACCATTTTAATTCATACACATGAATCCAATGAGATACGCCCAACAGTCTGTGCATGTGCGATTTTCTGTCTCCATCATGCTAGCTCATATTTCTAAACAGATATTCAAGCCTACGGAAGGCTATTTTTGCTCATTTTTCCCACAGAGCACATATTTGAAAAGCTCTCTCCTGCAGTGTTGAGGTGGGGAGCAAAAGTATGTTGCTTCCATGCTTGTATATTTTTTCCTTTGATTATACACATGATTAGGCTTAGACTAATTCCCTTTTCATGCTGTTTATGAACAGGTCAAACACATGAATTGATTCTGCATTAGTGTTTAATCTTAAAATGTTCTGAGTCACTGCATGACAGATTGAGTGTTCAAACGCATGTAAAGTTGTGTTTGTGAGCTAGACCCATTTTTAAATATAACGCTATATTAGGCTGCACATGCAGACTGCACATATAAATATCACTTGTTAGAATTCATTTTTATTTAGCACAAGGTCATTTGCTCTAAAAATGGTCTGCCTTTTTCATACTACTGTTGCTGTTTTAATGCTAGTTGAGAAAGTGATATATTTAGGGGCTTCCTTGATTGATGCCCCTTTTTATGCAACACTTCCTTTCATTATCATGGCTTCCCAAACCACACAAACGTTTTTGTCCAGATACTGACATCATACCACCATCAACAAGTCACCAGTGGATATATCTACTATTTTTATGTTGGCAAATTTCTCCATTAACTTGTAACTCATCAGGTCTTTAAATCTATAGGGATTCATAAGATTTAATACTACACACCAAAGTATTCCTTGTTTTACTTTTTGCATGAATATCAAATGTCCTCATGTCCTTTGTCGATGTAGAATTCAAAAGAACTGTATTTGAAGCTTGTTAAAGAAATACACTTTGATACACTATTTTCATGTGTGTCTTATTTATTGAGATGGTTTTTTTATAGTACAAAATAAAATTTTCTCAATGAGACCCATAAATAAATATTTGCATGTCAGTTTTATATATATATATATATATATATTTCCACAATTTAGTCCATGGGGATGAACATGTAACTTGCAGTGTTGAACAATGCTTTGCTAAGAAAGTAAAGTCCTATTTTATGTAAGTAAAAAAACAAACAATAACTGTCCTTACATGTATATTTTCTCTGCCCCAATATATATTACAAGTTATTGACTTTTAAGAATGGTCTGTTATGCTATTTTTAAAGAGAAATTCACGCTCCCCAACATTTCTACCAGACTTATCAGGAAGAAAATATATTATCAGAATAATCATCTTCCCCAGATAAAGACAGTGATATAGCAATTAAGGGTGGTAAGCATTTTAGATTGCTTAGCAATTCAACATCAAAACTGAATCCTGTAAATGCAATGTCATCTACAGCTCAATTTACCTGTTAAATAACAAATTGGATTGGACTTTTTTGACACGTGTCTCAATTTTTGTGCAAAGATATTGATTTGTACAAACGCATATTTGTCTCACACCACAGACAATAAAATGTTCTGAGTAAACAACACATGTTAACCAAAATAATTTTTCATGGGATTAGGATTACACATAAAGAGAAAAAAGTAGCAGTTAATAGATCAGATAGGGGCAGTATATATTGGAACAGAATGTACACAGAGACAGACTGTCTGTCTTACTGAGCAGCTGACAAGACAATTGCACAGGAATCCATCTACAAAGAGACATAAGAAACAAAGCAACAGTTTATCAGTTAACTGGAACAAGAAGACAGACAAAGTGGAAGCAATTGAAACACTTTTGGATAAAGGGTGGGCAAAGGGACAGAGAAGCAGCCAAAAGAAAAGAATAGAAACAAAATCAAAACTAGCTAAATGAAAATAGAATCAATAAATGGGACAGAAAACTATACATTGAGCAATGCCAGCTAATTTGTTTAAAGAGTTTGCCCCACAGAAACCATCAGCAGGAATGTGTAGATGACAAAATCCTAGAGTAGGTGAACAAATTACTCATAAAAGAAAGATGTCATCCGCAACGGTCTATCAAGACACTCTGACCTTGCCGTTCATACCATTGGCCAAAAGCATCTCCAATAAATCTGTGTGCGTGCACCTGAGTGTACATAAGCATAATTCATACCTTCGCTACAAACCAGCCTTTGACGTTATTGCCAGCAGAGTAGAGGTAATAGTTAGACAGAATGAAGCAACCTTGAAATGTTATATTCACAGCCAGGTTTACACACAGAAACTGCAAAAACACTCACACACACATAGAAAAGCTCTCCCTTACTTTGGTTGTATTAATCATTTATCTCAATACAAGTCATTAAGGAGGACTTCTAACACACAGTCACATCGCAAGATTTCGATTGCATTATTGCTTTTTTCTCATCTCCTTTCTCTTCCTCAACTTGTCCGACTCTTTATTTATTTCCTGTCTTCTTTGCTATCTTTTCCTCATCAATCCCATACTTTTTTTGGTTCATCTATACTTTCCTGTCTTTCTCATTCCCACATATCGGAGCTCTTTCCTCAACACCCAAAAAGCACAGCCTTTTTTTCCACAATAATTTCCATGAGCCTATTTAAGAAACTTAAATATATTCTAATGAGAGAAAATAAAATCAAAATTTAAGATTGGAGAAAACATACAGTCAAGTTGAAAAGTTAAAACCAAAATAATTTACCCACAATTTTAGCTGCAATAATTTTAAACTGTTCCGCTTAGAAACCATTAGTTTACATGAATTCTCTTTTTTTATTTGTAGGTTTGGCCAGGGGAGACCGTATTCCCAGACTACACGAGCCAAAACTGTATTGAGTGGTGGGTACATGAGTACGAGGAATTGTACAAGACGATCAAACATGATGCTCTCTGGATTGTAAGTGGAGTTTCAGAAACAGGAAGCAATCTCAGTAATTAGCTGCAGAATAGCCACAAATTCTTAAAATCCTGACATTATTCAGCTGCCAATTAAAAAATGGGAGCTAAGGACAGCTTTTTTGAATTTCTGATAGATTTTGTGGCAATTACTTTCCCGTGGGTTCACCACAGAATTTAACAAAGGCTGAGTCAAAACCAGACTGAAATCTGTACTCTTAATGATTTCAAAAATTGTGGATTGGACTCATTACTCAGAAATTCTTTCTGAAAACACGTGGATGTTTTTAACGTGTCCATCTCAAATTTATCCGGAGTCCTTTGAATCCGTGTATCTTTTGTTCTTTCTATTTTGAATTGTCGATCAAAAATTTAAAAAAGAAAAAGTGAGGTTATTTGGTTTTTGGTTTTTTAATCTAACATGAACAACAATAACATGTAAAAACATCATCTGAAAAAACGTGAGCTGATATAAAATGATTTTGATTACACCACACCAATCCTAAGTGAAGCTGTATTTTATTTTTCAACTGTTTTTCTGTGTTGCAATTTGCAGACGGTCCCGGCGGAACAATGCAGTTCTTCCAGCGCTGAAGAAAGCCTGTTCTGAGAAAAATATGATTGTAGCTTACAGTCCACCTTGCTTTTATATAGTGAGGTGTCGGATTTGTAGAAACAATGTTTCGTTGATGACTTATAGATATGGAAATAGTGAATCTTCTTTTAACTTTACTTAAGTTTCAGGGGCAGGTAAACCAATGGAATTAAATATTAAAATCAAATTCAGTCCTGTGGTCCGTTTATTCACTTCGTATTTGTGATCAGAGTCTAAAATTGAAGTATGAAAAACCAAGCATTTTGTGTTGTTTGTTTCGTGTTACATTATAAAAGCAACAAAAAAAAAAACGTCACCTTATCTTTGCAATGAACATCTTTCTTTTTTAGAAGAGACCTGGATAAACAAACGGAATGTGTGTATCATTCGTTCTTTCTATGTTCAATTGTCAATCAAAAATAAAAAAAAGATAAGGAGAAAAAAAAAGAAGACAAAAACAAAGTCTTTGTTTTACCAGGTTAGCACTTAAGCAAAGAATTATGGCTTCACAAGTCTGTGGCAGAAAGAAAGATATGATAATTACTTATTAAACTCGTCAATTTCACCTTACCATTGTGTTTATTTTTTATTTGTTATAATTTCTTACTTTTACTTTTTCAGGATATGAATGAAGTGGCTAACTTCAAGCAAGGGTCAACTAAAGGCTGTGTTAACAACAATCTGAACTACCCTCCCTACACTCCAAGTATGACTTTCTATTTTAAAAAACATAAGACATAAATTGATTGCCCTTTCTATATGTGTCTGCAGTAAATGTTAATTAACTAGTGAGCTTCTATATATATGTACATGTCTGAATAAAATAACAGTAGGTCGTGGTTGAAGGGTTTGATCAATACTTATTTAATTAATGATTCAGTTGTTATTGTATGTCGTTCTTAAATTCATAAATTCCTTACTTTCTTCATAATTTCCATTCTCACAGAGATTTTAGATGAGGTGATGTATAGTAAGACCCTTTGCATGGATGCTAAGCAGGCCTGGGGGAACCACTATGATGTCCACAGTTTGTATGGCTACTCTATGGTGCTGGCCACTGAAAAGTAAGTCAGTTTATAATCAGTTAAAGGGGTAGTACGTATAGCTTGTTTAATAAAGGACACCTAATTGCCCTCTTTACCACAACTATGAGGCACTGATGAACAAAATGCAACTTTCAGTATAATTTTTTTTTTTTTCAGAAACCCCAAAATATTACTCAAGAAGTTTAAAATCCAAAAGCATTGTGCATTGGCTATGCTAAGGTTTTGTCAGCTTAATACTTGTTGCCCTGCTCTGAATCACAGGAAAATACTGCTGTAGCAAATTGTCTGTCATATACCATACCAGAAATACATTTTAATGAGCCCAGTTTCCAGGCTGCCCTAAATGTATCTGAGTTGATCTAAAGTTTTGGCACCAGAACTGTGTAATGGTCCATTATGTTTGCAAACATACAAAGGGGCATCACAGTGAGTGTAGGGTATAATCACAGGAACATGGACATTCATGCAGTTCATGTATATCTGTCACCTGACAGCACAAATGCAGACTTTATGAAAGTAATTCTCCTTTTATGATAAAAACGCCCATGGTACATACGTAATTTCATTGTATATCATGAACTGTATACAGTTGGTAGTTTAACTTCTGAATAACTTTTCTTGACCTTTTAAAAATAGATGGGACACACATACCAACGTATCATAAGCTAATATTAAGTTATGTAGATATACAGTGCAGTTTAAATGTAAAACAATGCAGAGAAACAGAAAATATAGCTATAAATAACTAAAGAAGGTTAATCGGAGCACTGTATTGAATTACTGTTATATAAAAAGAGCTTGTTTTTAGGAGCAAAATCTGTACTGAGGTCTCAAACAAAAATAAAGCATCTGACTTGTAAAAATTATAAAAGTGGTAATGCAGTATATATATTTTATTGAGTTTAAATAAAATAAGACAAATTGCTTGTTTTTAATTAGACTTTTCACAACATTCAATTGTATTGTAAAAAGGATTCTCCATGAATTTATGGAACAACAATACTTTTGGAGCAGCCTAATAAAAATATTTAATTGTAGGTATAAAAAAACAAATGTTGAGCAAATTTCCAATCTTCAATTATTTATCCCCAATAGATTTTATTTAATCCATCCATCCATCCATCCATCCATCCATTATAAAACCAAATGTGCATGATGTTTTATTATTACCACAAACTTTGAACAGTGTACTCTATCACAACAAAAGGCATGGGAAATGTTTGCTCAGTGAAAACAGTGTAGGACTCTACGTGCTGTCTCTTACACTCACACAAGCCAAACACAAAACCCACCTGAGACTCAGAAGTATAATCCCACCGAAGACGTTTTGCTGAATCACTACTTCTATATTAAAGTTAACTCATGATTCATTCGTCTATTTTTTATTCTGTTCCTGTTTTGCTCACTCCTTCCTCTAATTAAAATGTAATATTGGCAAGAGACACATTTTGTAAACATCAGCAAGACTTTGTATTGTCATGGAGATCAATGCAGCTTCGATTTCTCCCAAACTAAACAATAGCATACAGCTGGGAGAGAGAAGAAAAACACTAAAAGTCTGTGTGTTTTATTCTGCAAACACTGATTGTTTGTCCACATGTGGCTGCTTTCTTTTTTAAGCTTTGTGATCTTTTTTTTATGGTTCCAAGTCCTTTGCATCATCTTGACCTATCCCCATCCTCAACTTACATGATTCTCTCTTGTCTACTATCTGTCTGACAGAGCCTTGCAGCAAGTGTTTGGGTCAAACCGTACCCTGATGCTGACACGCTCCTCCTTCCCAGGTGTTGGAAAATACTCAGGACATTGGCTAGGTGACAATGGTGCCAACTGGAATGACATAAAATGGGCTATTCCTGGCATGCTGGAGTTTGGTCTTTTTGGAATTCCCTATGCAAGTACCAAATAGTTAATTAGTACATGTACATAGACACATTTTGTAAAGAGAAAAAAGGCTTTTATTGTTCACAGACGATTTCTGTATGAGAAAAGGCAAATGAGGGTAAATTATGCAAATAGTTGTTCAGTCTTCTTTACTGCCTCTTCCTATCTATGTAGGCTTGCATGATATTTATTAGCTTCTATTTCATACATCTTTACCTCGACCTTGTCACTTGACAAATCTCAAGATAGTAGATGAAAAAATATATATGTTTACCCACTTTTATATGTGAAGCTATGAAAGGTTAGCTGTAAAAGCTTGCTGTTTGTTGGCTGTTTAGATAACAGTATCCAATGATGGAAAATAAGGTGAAAGAAAAACTAACACAGATAACAGCAGCCTTTTAAGATTTGTGAAGTGAACCCAAAGAGTTGGATGAGTTTCAGAGGGCATGGACTGTGAGTCAGATGTTTTAAGAGGCTTCAGAACCTGTCACATTCCTTGTTTTAAGCCTCTTTTAGGACCAGTGAAAATTCTTTGTGCCAAGGACAAATTTGATGCTGTTAAGGCAGACCTGGCTTCATTAATCCATCAGCACAGCCACAGTCTGATGACCTTTTTAAATTCATGATAAAATAGCCGCTCTGACATATTTCAATTATCAAAATTAACATAATCGCTTAGAAAAATCCCTTTGTGTGTAATGAAGCGATGTAACTTTACATTTTCATGTTGAGTTATTCAAATACAATAATAGTTATATAGTACTGTATTTCAATTTAAATTGTGCATCTTTGATTCTGGCCCTTAAATGTTTTTTCTCTGTTTCACCTTTAAATATGTAGTTATTCTGGTGTATAAGTGCTAATTACTTTTTGTTTGAATGGTTCAGACTCAAGACAATATGACAGGCAAGAGTATCTAGAATAACATCCACTGACATTTCTTGAAGACTACCATTAACTACTCCGTAAAACCAACACTAACAGACTAGAAGAAATGCACTGCTACTAGCTACCCAAGTGTTTGTTTCTCCATTGCACAAAGTGCAATCAGCAGTGACAAAAAACAGGAAGCAAACTGCACACACAAACCACACACACTGCTCCAGCTGTGCACACTAGGTGGTCTTACAGATGCCAACTACTCCTGGTAGGACTCTGTCAAGCGGATTTTAGGAGCCTCAGCAAATATAAAACCACACAAGTATGTTTCACAAATATAGAAGACAGGTGGAAAAAATTGGATTTGGACCATTTTTTTCTTATTCTGTCAATCAGTAAAACTTCCAGGTGGTTGAAAATAAAAACAAGGAGTTTATGCGAATTGAGCATGAAACAGGAGGTTGCACTGTGCAGCTGACTTGCTTCCCTTTGGGGTCATTTAAATCTCAACTGAATTATGTTTGTTTCAAAAGAAAATCCCTCTGCCAGGCATATCAATGGTGACAGTTTTTATTTACACTTCATGAGATCTATTAACTTCAGATTGAGGTACTTTATCATAACATGTGCTTTGACTGATATTTGTAACCTTTAGATATTTAACAAAAAAAAATAAACCTGGGAATCAACAGCTTGGAGTTTATTATGCTAAGTTGTCAAATGCCCCCCCCCTACTTTTCTGATTCCAGTACAACAGCATTATGGAGAAACACAGACACACACTCCAGCTTCTGGCAAAATGTCAACCTAAGTTTTCTCCTATGCGTTTCAGATCGGAGCAGACATCTGTGGATTCTTTGACGATTCAAGTGAGGAATTGTGTCGTCGCTGGATGCAGGTTGGGGCTTTCTACCCCTTCAGTCGAAACCACAATGCTGAGGGCTACAAGGTACAGTAAAATAATTTTGTCGTGAAGTTCTTTTATTTGCGTCACTTTTAGATTTACGTACTACACTGTCCCTGTTCGGTGTAAAGTGCTGCAGGGTATACCCTTTATTCCGGGACACTATATAGGTGCTATCAAGTCCGAGCACACTACTTCCTTTGTACACAAACACTGTTGCATCCGCTTTACGGAATGGAAGCAGTGGGAAAACTGATTTCTGGCTTTGAAACTTTGAATGTCAGCTGTTAAAAATCTTAGCCTCTCTTGGGAGCAGATTATAAAAATAGATGCACATGCTAATTTTTGGAGATTTTACACTTAGGCAAAATCTAACAGCTCTGCTAAAGTATGTCGGATTGGCATATGATGCACCATATGGTGGATGCAGTACCAACATGTTGTAAAATATAAAGATAGTTTCAGTTAAGAAGCCCCCCCCCCCCCCCCCCCCCCC
>JAVLVB010000475.1:1987882-2001365 GCA_032876305.1 Orestias chungarensis
CTAATTGGCACTGAGGTCTAGTGTTACCATGCAAAGGCAACACTCAGGCGCCGAATAGTGGATCCACACTCCTCTTATACTGCTCTGCTCATCAGTGCCAACCCGAAACACCTGGGAACCACGGGACTCCATCCTGGAGCCCCGTCACAGCGACCCCCGTGGCCACCTAGGAAACAGCACAGAATGACTCAACCTGACATATTAGAGCACAAAAACTTAGACAACCAGTATAAGGAAATCAAATTACATAAGATGTAAGGCAAGAAGCCATGAAAATGAGAGTTTTTTTAACTGCTTCAGACTGGTATGAGGATTCATTCCTCAGTGGATTAGAATGAAGCGTAAGACACAGAGGGGTATATGAAAGTTTGGCGAAATTTCTACTTTCCCTTTGAACAAAAAAAGTTGAACACAGCACATACTGATCAATTCCTGGAGATAATAGGATCAAGAGACTGTGTTTAATCTATATAATGATAAAGGGACATATTGCAGCAATCCTGTTTTTAATAAATCAGTGTGATCTTGATAGCAGCAGAGGCATGAAAGGCAAGTGGAAGAGATCAAATCATCAGATGAAAATGAGCTCCTGAAACGAGAAATGTGTAGCAATTTTGGCGTTCGAAATCCGATCCAGCCATAAAGAAAGCCAGCAGCGTCACCTTCACGTCACCATTACCCCATGTCAAAATTAAACTCCTTCTATTCTTACTAGAAGAAAACTCAATCACTGGTTTATTTTGTTATCACCAAGGCTGTAGCTTTTGTTTTACGTATGCTTTATGGTATATTATCTTTTTCTTTTTTTATGGGTGTTAGTAATGTTAAATAAAAAATAGGTGTAAGTACATTAAATTATTTGTTCTATTGGCATAATTGAAAGCTGGTGCATTTGTCAAATTTGCCAACATTGATATATGAGGAAAATAAAATATAAATTAAGTCAAACTATTAGTGCAGGAAAAAACACAAGGCTAAATGTAATTAGTAACTGGTGGTGTCTTGATGGTTTTTTTTTGTTTTGTGTTATTGTGAATTGGGTTATTGTTATTTTTATTTTTTTTCTGTTTGATTACAATAAAATCTTAGATTTTAAACAAAGCTGTTTAGGGGGAATAAACACAATAGATTAATGCAACCAGCAGATGATCAAAGATCTGGGCCAAAAACTTCATCATGAGCTTAAACGTGGACAACTGTATCAGTACTTTTCTGATCCACATTACAAAGGCAGTTAAAAGGTTTGGGACATGTATATAGTGTCTTGATGGTTACTGTTTATGATATTTGCTTAACACATAGAAAGACTAATGCTTAACATTGCTGTAAAATCATTTTGGTTTTATTAACAGATGGAGCGAGTGGGAGATCGCAAAAAGTTAGTTGAAATGCATCTACCAGCTGACAAGCTTGGGTTACACATCAGAGGAGGTGCCATCCTTCCTACGCAGCAACCTGAAGTCACCACAACATACAGGTATTGCATACAACTGCTTAATCTCCAACTAATAGTCATGTAATTACACTGTCATTATTATATGCCTCACATTTAGCTTAATGCGGCTGTCTGGAGATTTAAACAGAGTTTTTCTTTTGTTTTCAATTCAATTTAATTTATCTATATTGCGTTTTTGACTATTCTATCTATATTTCTGCAGTCGGCGTAACCCAATGGGTCTCATTGTTGCTCTTGATGACAATAACCAAGCAGCTGGGGAGTTATTCTGGGATGATGGAGATTCCCGAGGTATTGCAGCATTTCTTATTTTAAAAAGATGTCTGTGTTGCCAATACAGTGTTATTATTACTGATTGCAGGCCCTTGTCTCTTCTCAAGTATATTCATTTGAGTTCAAAGAATTGAACGAGTCAATGAAAGTGTTTTAAACAAAAGCTTGCAACAGACAAGGCTGGGGCTCATTTACAAATAATATTTAAACTTTCCTTCTAGATCCCGTTGAAAATGGCAATTACATCCACTACCATTTCTCCTTTGCTAATGTAAGTTCCAGCAACATGGGATTTTTATATCAAGATTCAAGATTCAGTTTATGTATATAACACCAATTTACAACACCTCATCTCAAGGCACTTTATAAGACATTCATTTCCTTCCCTGTCATCACCACAATAACAACTCATTTCAATTTGATTGGAGCCTACACCCTAAATAAAAGCTGATGGAGACCTTTAGTTTAAAAATTCCAGATCACCAAGCTGGACTGTGCTGGTATATGTTGAATCAAGAACTCCATGTTTCTCCTTCACACATTATAGTGGATTGGCTTATATGTTTAATGCATAAGTCCGATTGTTCTTCATGTAGCATTTCTATAATTTGAAGGACCTACTGAAAGGTAATGCCACATTGCTTGATTAATTAAAATTAAACAATGCCATGGTAATTCTACTTGTATAGTCAGATATGAAACCATCATATTTCCTGAATTCTTAAACTGATTATTTCTTGTTTGCTGTTTCATAGGGAACTCTGGATTTGAAAGTGACCAATGCTGGCTATAAGGATCCAAATAATCTTAAATTTGACAACATCACTGTCATGGGAGTGCGTAGTCCTCCACCATCTGTCTCTGTGACTCACATCCCCTCTGGTGGTGGTTCAGGATCGACCACCGAACTGCCAACCTCCAGCATATACCATGACGCAACCAAGCAGGTAAACCAACAAAGACGTTTTTTCTCTTAACACCAAACAGTAACTCCTTCATCGCATGATTTAAGGTGCTGAATCATCATATTTTTTCCTTTCACTTACTCATGAGGAGAAAATTATAACTTGTTTCTTATTTTAATTGTAAATGCTAATTTATTACTGTTAACAAGTCCAATACTTGTTTTTCGGTTTGACAGATTTACAAGGAGGTATATTTAGCCTTGCTTCTACGGAAAACCAAAGCTGTCATTAGCCCTTTACCCACTCTCCTGCCACACACAGCAAAGTTAAAAATTACCTAGCAGGCATGTGGGATAAGTGGCATCAAAAATTATTCGATTTTTTGTTGTCACCCGATAGTGGATATCAAACTAAATAGGATAAAGATATTCAGGGAAGTGACCCAAAAACAAACCGGAAACAAAACAAACAAAATGAATGAAAGGTTTTTAGCCCACCATCACAATTATTGTTACGAAGAGACAAACAATCCTAACTGGGCGGACTAACAAAAAGAAAAACAAACTCTAAAAAGCAGGACGCAGTGCAAAAACTGCATTGCATAAATCAATACTGAGATCAAAACTTGGTGTAGCCGATCTGGTGCAACCCTGCGGCGTCGAACAACCACGCCCATGTAACGCTACTATCGGAACACCAATAATGTAGCCCTTGTCTCACACACAGGAAATTGACACTTCGCCACCACCCATCCAGCTTCCCCATTGTGGAGGCTCAGGCTGTGGAGAGTGCGACACATACTGGTGCAACCTGTTACATTAGGCATTTAATTTTTTGACAAAAATTGCAAATCAGCCAATTACAGGACAACACCTGAATGAGTGTAGATATTTTGATGTACTGAAGATGTGTTACTAGAGTTTAAAAATAGCAAAGAATGCACAGGCATTCGTTTCATTTCGGTGTGTTCTGGAATGGCTGATATTGTGGGATTTGCACATCCTACCATATTTTAGGTGAATAAAAAAACGGTAAAATAAATAGAATATCAGAATAATATATAACAAACTACAGCTGTGAACACATAAATATTTGATTGATATCAATACTATACTACTAATACTATGTTTGAATGTACACCATGTAACCCAGTTTAGCTACAGCAGCAGAACACAGTGGGTGCCACTCTTATCAGGTTAAAACTGAAACATAAACCTGCATTTTCCTAATGACTCATGAAAACTGGACAATGATGGGCAAAATAATGCCTGGATTGAGCAATATCAAAAAGAAAGGATCAACAGTTACATGGTACAGTGAAAATTTGATGGATATACTCTCCAGCATACACACCTCTACCATTTGTTTTGATAAAACATAGTAATGGAAACATGAATTTCAAGGTTGGCCACTAAATGTTAGAAATGACAACCATTGGGTGTGTTCGTGTGTGAGCGCCTATGAGTGTCTGTGCACAACACTATAACAAAGATTGAGGATAATGAGGATTCTGCTATATGCTTAAATTGTTCCAACTAAAAGCCAAGATTTCAAAAACTATCAATAAGCCTCAGGTGAAGTAGTGCAGGAGAGATTTTCTCTTGTGCACTTGTGTATCCATGCGCATCCCTTCACACTCATATGTGTGCACAGCCATAAATTCTGTTGTGCAGGTCCTCAAGGTCTCTTTGGTCACTCACAAGCATGCATTTATCAAATGACTCTATGTGGTAAAACTTAAACTTGGACTTGTCGTGATAATTTGTCCTTTTGAGCACAGACTGGGGCTTGACGGTAGCTTGCGGTTGTCAAAAATCATTACAAACAAATTGAATTTTTAACAAATGACTCCAATTCTACATGTTGTGGTATTTTATTTATGTATTTTGTCTGGTGGAATGTTTTTAATGATTTACTTAAAAGGGTTTGACTTAGATCTAACATAGATCATCCCATTAGATTATCAATAAAAACGGTGACCATGTTTTTTTTTTTTTTTTTTCAGGTGCTTGTCCTGAGTGACCTGGCCATGACCCTCGGAGAAAGCTACACCATTCAGTGGGATATGACAGAAGAAGAGCTTAAACGTTTTGATTGCCATCCAGAAGAAAATGCGGATGAAGCAAAATGCAAGGCCAGAGGATGTTTGTGGAAAGTGAGCAGTGACTTACTTTGATGATGTTCTTATATATACAAATAAAGTTAAGACTTAATTTGCTAATTTATTTTCTGTATCCTGTTTAGGAAAGTACTGTTGAAGGGACTCCTTTTTGCTACTATCCAGATGACTATGGTTATTATGAAACCGAAAGGCAAGAAACCGATGCTGGTATGACAATTACTATCGCTCGAAACAAAAAGTACAAGAGCAGTGGACGTCCAGACTCACCAGATGTGGACAACCTCCGTGTCCAGATTTGGTACCACTCTAGTGACATGCTACAGTTTAAGGTTTATTCCTATTTATTAATATAGCATGTTTTTTTTTTTCTTTTATGGCATCTCTTTGCAAGGATTCCTTTCTGTATGCATGTTTGTCTTAAAAACACCCATAATACCACATTATTTCACACAAAATAACATCTTTGTACAGATTTGGGACACAGCAACTGAGCGCTTTGAGGTACCAGTGCCACTGTCAGTTCCTTCAACTCCTGAGACAGATGAGAACAAAAGGCTTTACACGGTCTCTGTCACTAAAAACCCATTCGGTATTCAGGTCACAAGAAAGAGCACAGGAACCACGATGTGAGTATTTAACATTAAACTAGTCCTTCAGGTGTATTGCTCTTAAATGATCAAAATAATTTATGCTAGTGTTCTGGCTATTATCAATGCTCTGGTTTAGTAAGATATTACACAGCATCTTCCTTGACTATAAACTCCTTTTTCACCCTGAGAGAATTAACAGTGCTGACTCAGCTCCTTAGGTTTCATCACCAAATTAAATGTGCTGAAAAAAAGTCAGTTACTAAAGTTTTCCCTGTTGTTCAGTAGTCATAATGATGTCACATATAGAAAGAAATAGCTACTCTGACCTTATCTCAAAACGTAGGTGTCTTATTTTACAATTTATAGTTAAGGTCTTCAAATTTCCGTAAAAAATCCAGGTGATATGATAAAGAGGATGCTGTAGTTCTTATAAACAATTATCCCTCTTCAAAATGAGACACTGTGATTAAGTCCCTTTGACAATAGTTCCCTCTACCACTCTGTTTGACCAATTACATCCTGCATCATTTTACTTAGCTGGGACTCCGCCGTACCAGGTTTTACCTTCTCAGACATGTTCATCCAAGTGTCGACTCGACTATCATCAAAGTTTGTCTACGGCTTTGGAGAAACTGAGCATACAACCTACAAACATGATCTCAACTATCATACCTGGGGGATGTTCTCCAAGGACCAACCTCCTGGTGTAAGTATTCCACTAAATCATACTTTACAAATAAGGAATAAAATGTGTTGAACCTACCACAGGGATTTTTTAAAGCACCTTTACTCCCAGTTCAGCTTAGTTTTAAAGGTTGGTAAAGTATATTATAGCAGTAGGACTTATATGCTCTATGCTTTTGGAAAAAAGGGTGTGCCACATGTCTGTAACATTTTAGGCTTAAAAGATGTCGACTTGTGTAGAATATCTTTCTTTTTGATTCCTTACTGATGTGGTTTCAGCATTATCACGGTTTCCCAAATAGTGTCAAGGCCAGTCAGGATGAGCATTCTACCTACATCAGCATTATCAAGCATAATTGCTGAGCATATGGGACAGCTCTGCAGAGTTCATACAAATGTTATGGTGCCCCTTAGAGAGCAAGTTTATTAAAATTAGGCTGAAAGGAATATTAAAATTTTAATAATAGTAACTGCCTTACAAACAAATTGATAGACCTTGAAATTTGATTATGTTGCAGCCAGATCCTTTAAACAGATCTAGATCAAGTAGACGATAAATGTGAAGTGGATTTTTAAAATAAAAAAATATATAAATGTAAAAAAAATCATGAAAATGTAGTTTGTAAGGACCCGGACCCTTGAAACATGTTATTTGTACCTTTAAAGTCTGCAAAGTAAATGTTAGACATTAAATCATAAAATTAGTAAGTAATGATAATTAGCCATGTTTTATTTTGTTATTTTTCTTGGGGACTCATTTCGTTCTCATGTTAAACAGAATGTTAAACGGGTTAATAGTGATGCTTGAAACAAGCTGCCACCTGTTGTCAGTGAATAAAGGTTTTTTAACCTCCATGTTATTAGCTTGGCCACACTGACACCGTGGCAAATGCACCCTCCGCCGCTACCATTCTGTTTACTTTTTTTTGCACTGTCTACTTTTATCCTCATCTACCATCTCTCTCCCCATTTTAACCAAGATTTAACAAATTCACCAAAGATAAATCTTAAATACCTTTTATGTTTTAACGTTTCCTTCAGTACAAGATGAATTGCTATGGAGTGCATCCATTCTACATGGGCCTTGAGAACACTGCTGATGCTCACGGTGTCCTTTTGCTAAACAGTAATGCAATGGGTAAGCAAAACATGCACATATTTGCACAGAAAGAATCTCAAAGGAAAATAGGGTACCGATTTGTATTATTATTTTTTATTTTTATGAATTGAGTCTCCAACTTCTAATGGGAGGTAGAGTAGTTTTGCTGCAATCAGCAGGTTGTGGATTCAGTTGTATGTGTCAGATGAGCCGCTCTGCAAGACATTTAACTTCAAAATGGTCAGTTTGAATGGGATAGTTTGAATGTGGTAACTTTGCTATTATCAAAACAAATTATACGCACCAGGAACTATGTCTAAGCTGGTATCCATGGCCCAGTTGGAGGTTCAGGGACAACTGAACCACCAACTGGGCCATGGATACCAGTTTAGGTGAAGGAAAACATAAATTTTATCCTCATCTAAAGTAGTGAGTAAAATGGTTAGGAAGGTTGCAGTTGAAAAACAAATGCTGCGGTAAACATATGGATACATTAGTACCAGAAAACCAATAACAATAAATCATTGATTATGGGATTCTATTGGAAACACTGTTAGTGTGACACATTCTGTTGCTTGGTCCAGCCTCAAAGCCTAAACTTTTCAAATTTGGTTCAGAAAGCTAGTGATGGTTAAGATAACACACACAATCTAATAATTTAGAGTTAATGAAAACAATAACTTACTTTAATTAGTTGGACCTAACGTAGTGTACAGGAAGCCAAGCATTTTTTTGCTTCACATGAAATGTTCTAAATCAGCAATCACTTGTTTGCTTTGTCTTCAGATGTTACATTCCAGCCAACTCCAGCTTTGACTTATCGCACTCTTGGGGGCATCTTGGATTTTTACATGGTCCTGGGACCAACACCTGAGATGGTTGTGCAGGAGTACACTGCAGTGAGTCTTCTGCTTAGTTTGATATGTGACTTAGGGTGTGTGAGGATATGTGCTTTCCACTTGGCCCTGGGATGCTGGTGATAGACTGCGGCAGCTGGAAGTTCCTTGCTTCATTGCACTCTTTCATTTAGCCAGTCCAAACACAAATGCTCAAATACACACACAAAAACTAACAATAAAAAAAGAAAATTGAAGAAAGTGGTCTCATTCTCCCCCCCAAAAAACAACAACTGTTTCTTTGTTGAATTATCTGAGTGTTTTTCTTTTTTTTTGTCTTTGCAGCTGATTGGACGGCCTGTTCTACCTGCCTACTGGTCCCTTGGGTTTCAGCTTTGTCGCTATGGTTATGCCAATGACACAGAAATAGCAGAGCTATATAAAGACATGAAGGCAGCTGGTATACCCTATGTAAGTTTAAAAGACATTTTGGGGTATACGTTAGGTGTTCAGCAACATTTACACCTACAGAAGTAAATGGTTAGGTATTAGTTTTAAATCAGAAATAATAAATATATAAGAGTCTAGCTTTCCTTTTCACCTAGTTAGTTAAACATTCTAATTCTGAAATAGTAAATAATGATCCCGCCTTTACATATTTATTTTTCTTTAATTTGACTTTTGTCATTTAGAAAATGTAAAGTTTATTTAGGATTTTTTCTTTAGATTTGAATATTGAATACAGTTTTTAGACTTTCTTTCATCACTACAAAACTTTTAGACTTATTTTAATACAATGAACCTATTGTAGTATTGTGTTTGCTTCTCTAATAGGAGAAATCCTAACCATATTTACAAATATTGAAAAATGGTGTTTACTGCACATACATTGAACCCAGTAAACAGCCTACCGTACCTTAATCCAGAGATTTTGAATGCTAATCTATTGTCAACCAAAGTTAACAATTGATTGCATTTCTGGGAAGAATTCATGAATTTTGAAGTAGTAAAAAAAAAAAAATCATATGTAAAAGCATTAGGTGTGAGCACTATCTTCTGCATGTTTAACAGAGACTAAGATCATTTTTTTTCTGATAGTCATATGATCTACTTGCTGCTATAAAGCTGGTTCCAGTTACAAACTCACAGCGGCTTAAACAAATCTCACATTTTTGTGGAATATTAGGTATTGAAAGATAAGACATTAGTTATACTTAGGTAGAAATTGCTTCACATGATCTCAAAGCAAACAGGGAAGTTAAGAAAAAAGGTTGCTGCTCTTAGAAAAAAAAACATTTATGCCTTGTAAAATACATTATATATATAAAAACATATGGTAGAAAAGTCTTATGAGTTTGAATGTTTGGGGAAAGTATATGATACAGCATAATCTCTCTGAGAGTACAACTAACTTTTTAAATTAGGTTTACACTAATCTCAACTTTGCCTGGCATCTACTCTAGGATGTGCAATATGCAGACATTGACTATATGGACCGCCAGCTAAACTTTGTCATCGACCCAGAGTTTAAGAGACTGCCAAAGCTGGTGGATGAAATGAGAGGGGAAGGCATGAGGTTCATCTTCATTCTGGTAAACAAAAGTTACATGCTAACAGTGCACCTGTACATCCATATGCTTTTGCAGAAAGATAGAAAACTTCAATATTAAGGGCATTTTCTTCCAGCAATGATTTAAAGAATAAAACCATTATAACTTGCGGCTGTATTTATTTTATCAAAAGTAAATGATTTAGACTTGCACATAATGTATCAAATGCCAAAATGAATAAACCTATCTAAATATATTGTGAATTTGTGAAACAGTTTAGTAAAGATAGTGTCTTGATATGTATGTGTGCACTTAATTTCAGGATCCAGCCATTTCAGGCAATGAAACAGTCTACCCTGCGTTTGAAAGAGGGAAAGCGGCTGATATTTTTATTAAATGGCCCAGTCATCTGAGTAATGATATTGTTTGGGGAAAGGTAAGACAGAATGACGTGATCTACTAATAAAGGGAGATAAAAAAGATAAAAGAAGTGATAGTGATGGTGACATTTTCTTTTCAGAAAGATAGGATTTGTGACCTTTTTTGTGACCCCTTTTTGCTTCTAGGTCTGGCCTGATTTCCCAAACGTCGAAGTTAATGAAGATCTTGACTGGGACACCCAAGTAGAGGTAAACTGTTTCTATCGTTCCTCTTGTCACACAACAGCCTAGTCATTAAAATTACCATTTGACATTGAATGTTTATCTTCTTAATTGAAACCCCCGAAAGGAATCTTGAGAAACACCAGTCATGTTTACGTAGTTCCCTGGGAAAATGGGGTAACCCGGCTTTAATATTTGAATTATGTTTTAAGATGAATCTTGAAGCCTCCTGTTTACATAAACCTTGGTCACAGTTTATCCTTGTAAATCTGTCCACTAAAAGCTTCCATTTTTAATGTTTAAATTTGTTTTAAAATATTTTTAGATCTATCGGGCATACACTGCATTCCCAGACTTCTTCCGCACTCAAACAGCAACATGGTGGAAACAAGAAATCAAGGATTTCTATGAAACAATGAAGTTCGATGGTCTTTGGATTGTGAGTATAAAGAATGCAAAGTGGTACTGTTTATAAAAATTTTCACAAAATGATGGACATTATTTTTCCATCACTTTAATGCATTGCAATCTTTCTTTTATTTAAAGGACATGAATGAGCCTGCAAGTTTTGTCCATGGCACTGTTGGTGGTAAATGCTTGGGTAATCCTCTTCTTGAGAACCCTCCGTACATGCCACGTAAGAAACTAATACAAATATTTGTTTGTTTTAATTTAAAATCACAGATTTCACATACAAAATAATGTCTTCAAACTCTGTAAATATCTGTGTGTTTTTTCACATGCAGCCCTGGAATCCAAACACATGGGCTTAAACCACAAGACTCTATGTATGAACAGTGAACAAAAACTCAGCAATGGAAAGAATGTCAGGCACTATGACGTCCACAACATCTATGGATGGTCTCACACCAAACCTACCTATGAGTAAGTGTATATGCCTTCATCTTATCAGGTCATATCATGTGCAATAACTGAACTGTTCAAACTAATATACATATTCTTTACAGTATAAATACATAAAAAAAGCATCACAAAATATTTCAACTCTAAACAGGCATCACAGATGTAGAAAGCTCTAGTAAACATGCATATAAAAGAGAAATACAGTTTTAGAACATGATTAACTTTAACTGACTTTCTGGTTTCATCAAACCTTTATTAATTTGGTTGCTAATGTAAAAGTGTTTTGGTCCCTTTAACAACATTTTCTCACTACACTCCAGAAAGCTTACACCACAAAGCTAGTTATAACTCTATAGTATTTGTAAGATAGTAAAATGGTGTGGGCACATTTGCTGCCATTTGGTGGTATCCAGATCATATTTTAGTATCAGTATCAATTTCTTTATATTTGTATTCTAATAAACAACAATCTAAAAGGTAAAACCTATTTTGTAATACACTTTAAGAACTAATTACTGGTAATTCTCAGTAATAAAATTAAAAGAAGTTGCTAGAATGTAGAGACTGATTTGGCATATCATTATGATTTTAAACTCCTAATACAAAGGTTTATTAATATATTAACTGAATTGCTAAATTTAACATTTTAATATTTGCCAGTTGAAGAATATGCAAATTTATTTATGTCCATGAATGTTTATATGTATTTCAAAACAAATTGCTTTCTTTTTCTTTATGCAGTGGTTTGCTGGAAGTGACTGGTAAAAGAGGAATTGTGGTAACTAGGTCTACCTACCCAACTAGTGGAAAATGGGCAGGACATTGGCTGGGAGACAACAATTCCAGCTGGGACCAGTTGTTCAAATCCATCATAGGTATAAGTGGATACAGGCAAAAAGTTCATAAGATACAGCTTCTTGTCCATAGTTGCTAATTATTGTTGGTAGCCTTATTCTAGTTCTCTAGTTTCTGCTGGATTATTGGTACAGTGGGATTAAGCGTTTTCTATTTTCCTTTTCCTGCAGGCATGATGGAATTCAGTCTGTTTGGCATTCCTTATGTAAGTATTAATATCTGATCTCAGCTATGACACAATATAATCTTATTGATATGACCTTGTTCTTTCTAAATGGATTACTGCAGCTTAAGTGATCTGATTTTGTTTGCCTGACTCAATGATCAAAGGACATCTTAAAATATGTGAAAAATGTCATTACAAGCCCCACCCCAGCTGAACAAGATTTTAGCGAGTCTGTCATGACCCGTGAAGTTTGTCAATAATTGAGCTATCTTAGATGTAACTTGCGTTTTTAAACCTTTGTCTCGAGATTCTCAGGCTCTAATCATTTAACCTCTTTGTCCTTGATTTGTTTCTGTGCTGTCCTCGTGCTCACATATCATTCTGTCGCACCTCATCATCTCATTGTGTCTAGGAATAATCATAAACTGACACCTTATTGATTGTTTTTATGGAGAATCATTTGCATTCCTAAAGTCAAGCCATGGGGTCATAACTAGCAAAGACACTTGATACATACAATACTGGCAACAAGAAAGGTGTGACCTCTGTTACTCTGGCTTGTGTAGTTACTCCTGCTGTCACTTCTGTTGTTTTTAGACCGGTGCAGACATATGTGGGTTCTTTAACAAAGCAGAGTATGAGATGTGTCTTCGTTGGATGCAGCTGGGTGCTTTCTATCCATACTCACGTAACCACAACGGCAAGGGGAACCCGGTGAGCTACTTCAAAAATCAAATGTGCTTTGTAATATGTATTTTAATGTGCTTCAAAAAAAAATATTGCATATTCTTCTGCTACCATCCCAGTAATGTCCTGTATGCTGTGACATTTTGAGCTGTAGAGCTTGATTTTTACCATAAAAGGCTGAACTTAAAGTCCATAATATGTTTTTATTTAAGTTGTCACTAAGTTCACACTGTTGTTTTACTAACTTTCCTGTAAGCTTTATCGAAGTAGAGCACAACATATCTCTACATCATTTAGCTGTTGTAGTGGTAAATAATAATTTAACCTCACAAAAAAGTTAATAAATAAATCAGCTACATTTTTTAAGTTGTTGTCCATAAAGATGACTAATTTAACCTCCAGCTATCTGACAATAATTGGCTTCAAAATAACAGAAAACACTCCAGCATGTTTTAAGAATTTACACAGCAGAATTTGGGTACACTAAAAATAGTAACAAATGAATACATATTAAAAAAGCTACAGGAAGTATTTAATTACAAATTGCAAACACTGTTAATACACACAAATAGGCTAATCTTCAACAGCTAATTATGTTAGAGTCAAATGCTTTAAGGCTTACTGATTTGGATAAACAAAAACGTAAATAACTGTAGTTGTAAATCTCTATTTTAAAACCCAAATATTTAGAGATCACACTCAATTTGAAGCACAGTTTAAGATGAAGAAATGCTTAGTACCCCTGTGAAAACAGGAAATAAAGGAGAGTTTTTTCAATGCTTTTCATTTTCATT
>JAVLVB010000475.1:2001465-2053151 GCA_032876305.1 Orestias chungarensis
TATATATATATATATATATATATATATATATATATATATATATATATATATATATATATATATATATATATATATATATATATATATATATATATATATACTATGTTGGTGAAAGCTAACTTTGAACCATTATGGTAGTCAGACGGCTATTTTTGCAGGCATTCACTCCTGATAACAAGACAACAGTGGTCTACTTCAATAGATTCAAACCTATTTTGCTGTTGAACCCCAACCTTTGGAGTTTACAGTATCTGTATTAGCTTGTAAAATCAAGCCCTACAAACACTGTTCGGTCTGAACAGCAAACTGAATGCGATCAACTTTTCCTTTTGTATCCCATGTGGTGTCTTCCCTAATATATATCTTATGTACATACCTACACCCACACAAACACATGAAAAAAAAAATGAAAAAAAGACTTGTTTGGTTGTCTGGTGTCGTTGGCATTCATTTTAGTGGTGACCTTTAAAAGCGTTGGAACACATCTGAGAAATCCAATAACGCCCATCCAGAGATCGATCTCATAGGGCGAAATTTCTCCACACAAGAGTCTGCAGCACTAGACACGGCACCTGTGTGTGCATCCTTGTGTTTGTGTGTCTCCATGTCTGTGCTTTTTAACAGCATGGAGAGGGGATGTAATTGAATTCTCAAGGTGATCTGACTACCACAGTGCTACACTCTACCTCCACATTATATACACACATACACCCACACAAACAGCATTCAATTATGATCAGGCTACAATGACTGCCGATGAGTGTTTCAACAGAGGCAAAACTGACAATAAATTGAAGTAAAAAACAGAATAGAAAAAAGATACCATGAAGTACAATGCTAGTAGCCTAAAAAATTAATTAATGAGATATTATCTTTTTATATTTAAGATATATAACAGGAAAAAGTATAAAAAAGTAGCAGTGGTTTGAAAAAGGAGTGATATTTAGAACTTGATGGAAAAGGTACATAAAAAGTCTAAACTAAGCGTTAGCAGAGGGAAAAAAAGGTGTCCCTATGAAATATTGTCCTGTAAGTCTTTATAAAAAGTAACTTCTTGACATGTGAAGACTGTAACATTGAAGCGGCTTTACCAGGCATATAACTATGGTATATATTACCACAGCAAGCCAGAAATGCAGGGTTAGATACTGTAAAGGCAGAAAAAGTAGATTCTGCAGAGTCATTCCCAGCGCTCTGTCACACTGTCTCTTTGCCCTCAGACGGACTTTCAGTACTGACCTCCAGAAAATTTTAATGAACTGCCAAAACTCTGCTGGTTCCAAGGTTACATTAGCGCCCAATTAATTAAGCATGTTAAAAAGCAAAC
Organism: Orestias chungarensis; assembly: GCA_032876305.1. Taxonomy (NCBI): domain Eukaryota; kingdom Metazoa; phylum Chordata; class Actinopteri; order Cyprinodontiformes; family Cyprinodontidae; genus Orestias; species Orestias chungarensis. The sequence goes on from JAVLVB010000475.1 coordinate 2,002,793, forward strand.
TGAAATGCAGCACAATTATTGTTACTCTTTATTAAAAAAAAAACATGGGATCACCACATGTACCCGTGGACCTGCATGTAAGTCTTTACACCCTGTTCACTGGGAAAAAAAAAAAACAGAATCTAGATTTTAGAAGTTTTCTTTTTTACTTTATTCATTAAATTTTTTATATTATATCTGTATTATTTCATTAGGTCACAAACTATATACATTTTTGTTCATAATTTACACATGAATGAAGATTTTCCTTTAAGGAACTATTTTTAATCTTTTCATGAAGTTCAGTTTTTTGGGGGGGGATTTTTTTCAGTAAAAAAATGAAATATTTAAATAGATAACATTTCAATAAATAGGAAAAACATATTTAAGTAGAATAATTCATATTCCTTCTTTATCTCGCCGAAGCTCATGCTCACAGCCAAGTGCCGATAAGTACTTACCAGTTATCACATTTGATTGTACAGGATAAGGGTGGAAGATGGGCCATCTGAAATTCAAAGCATGGAGAACTACTATGGTCTCCTAATAATTAGAAGTGTGTAAACTTTCTTCGAAAATTAAATGATAATCCGGTAAATTTATCGGGTCATAAAATAACGGAAATTTCCTGTATTCAGTCGTGTGCAGTTAGGCCTTTACTCAATGAACACGGGGCTGCAATTAATTATCACTGCTACTGGTAATGATCACATTTAAGATAGGTTGCTACTTCATTGAACTAGAGACTAACATTTTGTTTTCGCTATGCACAAAGGTAGGTTGCAAATACATGCTTAGAATCTAATTTATAAACAGAACACAAGGTAATTTGCATATGTAGTACACACTCAAAACACAAACACATAGGATATTAGGGAGTAGCATATGGTGTTGACACATTTCAGTTAATATTCTTCATCATCGAGGGTGTGTGTATTTACATGTGGGTGCTTAACCAGATTGATTATCGTCCAGACTGCGGTATGTGGAAATGACAACAGTGTTGTAATGAGGACCGAAGACTTTTAGATTTGCCCATATCCAATGGACAATCAGAGTACATGTCTTTAACTGTTCTTCTCACCTTGAATGTTCAGTTGTTGTTAATAATAGGTTAGTATCCATTAACGACACAGCTATTTGTAAAACCGTCCACACCACTTTAATTTTTTCATATTTAACACATTTACCACACACATGTCTAGACACTGTATTAAGTTAAAAGTTTGACTGCATACCCAATGCAATTCAGAACAAAACTGTCATGTAAGTGGTACATTAAACACATTTTCAATACTTTTTAAAGTAAAATTATAAAAAACTATATTGTACATATTCTTTAAAAATTTAGCAGTTTGGCTTACAAAAAAAATGTAATGAATAAATGTCCCAGAAATTAACACAGCTGCCTGAAAATACCATCCCCACACTGATACATGATAGTGGCGGTAACATACTAGGGAGGCACTTTTCTTTAAGGACAAAGAAATTGGTTCACATCTTAATGGTAATACTAGAAGAAAACCTGTTATAGACCCAAAAACCCTTCACACCGGATCAATATTTTTCCTTTCAGCAGGTCAATGATTGTAAAAATATAGCCAGAGATAAAACAAATTGACTTAGATCAAAGCATACTCATCTGTTAGAATGCCAGAGCCACAAATGCAAAATAAAAAAATAAAAATAACGAACCCAAGAAAACTAAAGAGTCCTTTCAGACAGATCAAAGGGTAGGCCAAGTATAAACCATTAGTATGACACAGGTGCACTATTTTAAACATCATTAGATAAGATTTAACTACATACATAACAAATCTTATATTGGTGCAATAAACTTGTCTTTATCAACATATATTTGCACTTGTTTCTTTCTCAGAGACAAGATCCTGTTTCCTGGAATGCTACATTTGCCCAATCATCCAGGGATGTTTTAAACATCCGCTATACCCTCCTGCCTTACTTATACGTGCTGATGTTTGAGGCACATACTAAAGGAAGCACAGTTGTCAGACCAGTACTGCATGAGTAAGTATGAGAACATGTTACATTTACTTAGAAGTGTCTCTAAAAACAAGGTGATGAGATTCAAGACTTTCTTACAAAACCCAAATATATTTGTTACGATAATTTACCATTGATAAAATATTATTAAAAAACTGTAATAATCTTTAGATTAGTAAGAGATTGAAAGGATCACTCTTTGCCAGAGGAGCTACAATGTAAAATCCTCGAACCAAAAAACGTCTAGTAAGACTGCCTCAAAGCCATTTGCACAGGGCCCTGTGACTGCTCTTGGCCGCTCCCAGATGAGAGTGTTTGAAATTGTTCGAAAAAAGATGTATTTATTCATCTGAAGAGACTCCTATAAAGTAACAGATGGTGTTTAAGAAGCTGCCAGAACAAGTCTGGCAGGGTTATTTGGCTTGCATCTTCAAATCACTGAATTCTACCATAAGTATTTGAACAGTCATTGGTGCTAAGGATACATGGGTAAGCTTTGGTACCTTGCCCTCTCTGTCAGAATTCTTAGCTTCTTTGCTTCTCTATCACAGGTTTGTAGAAGACAGAGCTACATGGGATATCTACAAACAGTTCCTCTGGGGACCTGCCCTCCTCATAACTCCTGCTCTTGACAAAGTATTTTTATAACATTTATATAGTATTCTATTGGTCTGTCTTCACAAGACATATTTAAAAAGTACAAAACATTTACCATCTCAACCATCCTATCAAGCAGATCAGCGTTTATCACCATTTTTTGTTTTGTTTCTTTTTGTGCGAATAGGGAGTTACAGCGGTAGAAGGCTATCTTCCAAACACACGCTGGTATGACTACTACACAGTAAGTATCTCACTGACATTCCTGTAAAATAAAGACATTCTTATCTGATGTACATCCTGTTTAATATGAACTAAGTTGTGCATAAAAGTAAAACAGCGCTTTGCGAATAAAGAGCGAATGAAGTAACTGATAATTTAAAATTGACATGTCGTTTTGATTAGTATCAATTGTTATCAATTGTTAATACCATATAAAAATACAACGACAAAGTATAACATGCTATTACATATCCCGTGTTAGCATAGCAAAGTCATAGTTAAAATGTCAAAACAAATAACTTAAATCAATAGTTCTTATTTTCTTGTCCTAAGTAATTATCCCTGTCTTACTCAGGCCAAGAATGTTGGTATACGTGGCACAAAAGTCACCATGGACACTCCACTGGACCATATTAACCTTCATGTTAGAGGTGGCTTTATCCTACCTTGGCAGAAACCAGAGAACAACACATTTTATAGGTAAGCACACTCACGCTTCTGGAAAAAAATAAAAATAAAATCTTAATCTTATAAGATGCCGTTTGTATGTGTTCACATTACATTAGCAAGAAAGAATTGGATAATTTTATTTAACTAAATTCTATAAAGAATACATTTTATTTTAAAATGACAGAAACACACTTAATAGTTGCAAATATAATTGAATGAGTCTTTAAATTGGGCACGTTGTCAAATATAACTTGATCAGTTTCTAGTTGAACTGATTTTGACCTGCATTTAGACGCATGCATACAGCATTTTGGGACAACCTGTCAGTAAGTATAAAGTAGAGAAAAACTAAATCTTCCTGCAACAGTTGCATCAGGTGGGTCCTCTTGGCAAATATGAGAATTTATTTGGCCATAGCTGCAGGTATGAAAAAGAGAAAATCCTTTACCTCTCACCTTTTCTGCCTCTCAACTTTCAGTCGAAAGAATCCTTTGGGAGTCATTGTTGCCCTAAGTGACGTGGGAACTGCTCAAGGATCGGTCTTCTGGGATGATGGAGAAGGAATAGGTGAGTGGAAAGTCATGCATAGGCATATTTTAAAAGTTACTTATTATTGATAGTTAAAATAATCAATCAAATTCACACAAAAAAAAACATACAATAACTTTCCGTTTCAGATGTTATTGTATCTGTGCATACATGTTAATGTGTGCATACAATCCGTTGTTATCACCAACACATTCAGTGAGTTGATACAAAAATGCATTGTTTAATATGACAAGCTTATGAAATGGATATTTTTGCATATATTTAGCTTTTTAAGCACCTTAGTTCTATAGATCAAAAATTAAATCTTGCATAACATGTAAGTTACTCTAAAATGTTTACAGTGTTGCATTTTGCACTATAAATAAATTGAATTTTGTGTAAAGTGACATTTTACTACTGTCACTGTTAGGTGGTTTTTTTTAACCACACTTTTTTCCTCTACTGAACCTTAATTTATCCTTAGAAGACTGAAAATCCAGCTTCTTCAGTAATTACTAACTCCCTCCGTGGAGGTTGCGAGTGACTCTTTGCTGGACAACTGTCACCAGTCTGGCACATAATTGTATTTGACAACATTTCCTTATTGACCAACATATAATTAAGCATATAATTCTCAGATAAACTCATCAAGTTTCGTTGGCTGTGGGCTTTTAGATATTAAGGTGAATAACTCGTAAAACATATCACTTTGTGTGTAATTAATTGTAACCTTTGGTATTGTATTACAATATTTATATGTGTGCTTGGTACTAGGTTAAACCTGAGCATATCAATTTACAAAAATGAGAAAAGCTAATTTAGAACATGAGGATGGACATATTAAACAACTGAATCAGTTTGATTTCCTGCAAGCAAAATACTATATTTTGCTGCAAAGCTTTGTGTAAATTAAATATTAACAGTTACGGGTGTAGAAAATGTAAATATACCAAATCTGATAGTTAGAGTTTTATAATCATAGTTAAATATGACAATCATAACATATATGAAACAATATGTAGTTAAATGTAGCAAATACATATTTGCAAATGAACTTAAAGTGATGGAGCTATTCATCTTTTAACCAGTGTTTGTGTGCTTCCTCAAATCCACGTTTTTACACACTTAAACCTGATTCATATGTGCTATAGTCCATTACTTTTGTTGCTTCCTAAAAAAGGAGGTGCTATTGTGAGTAAATGAAATACTCTGTAAAAGGCATGTTTGTGTGGTGACAAAACCAGAGAAGTAAAATAGAGAGCGATTGAGGAACAGTGACAAAATGTATTACAGTAATTCCTTGTGTTGCTGCCTGGAGATATGCTCTCCATCACTCCTCTTTTATCTCGTCCTTGCTCCTTTCTCATGTGTGTATCCGCCATGCAGCCTGCCTGTTTCTTTTTATGTGTGTTTGCCTCTTGGTTTAGTCTTTGGATACCTGTATTATGTACTATTCTGCAGATTTAAGTCTAAGTGCTTTAGTTTCACTTCACTCTGCTGTTTACCCACATGTCTGTTTACCCACTCAAGCGGCAATTACTCTTTTTCATCAAGTTAGGAAGCTTTACTTCTTATTAACTTGCTTAAATTGGCCTGAACTCAACTTGGAGTTTTGAATATTGTTTAACTTTACTCAAACAACGTATACGTTAATTGTCCTCTGTGTCTCTGCTCTTTGTGTAATTTGCTCCTATTTTTTCCCCCTCAACAGACACTGTTGGAAGAAGACAGTATCTTTTAACCACCCTTAAGGCAGAAGAGGTAAGTTTAAGGGCCAACCATATTTTACATGTTCATGTAATTTTTCTTTACTTCATTTAAATGATCATCTAAACATGCAGTATTCTGTGCATATGTTTTAAATAATTATATATGTTACATTTTTTGGTAATATTACATTACAACACATTTAATTTAGAATGGGGGAATGTCCTTTGCAAAAAATATTAACAAAAATATTAAATATCATGATAAGAATATTGTAGTATACGCAATACACAAAACAATTTGTCAAGGTTGTCCACTGTCCTTCAGAGTTTACCAAAAGAGGGCAATTATCCAGTGCATCACCCCAATGATAGGCCAGAGTTTCATTTTTTACAAAAAGAAGCCACATCAAGCTGGAAGTTTTCTTTAAACAGCCAGTTTTCAAATAACTCCATTGTCAGGGGAGAAAAAATAGTGTTCCAGTGTGGACAGAGGACCAAAACAGTGAGGAAAAAGATGCTTTTAAAAATGTACTTGACTTTGCAAGGTCTCAGAGTGTCTTTGCCGGCTATTACAACAGATGCAACGTGTACTTTAAAGGTGTCCACACAGGTTTCAACTAAACAATATTTATTCATTGTTTAAGGTACAATCATGACTATATTAACTATTTAGAGAAAAAAAAACTGAAACAAGATGGATAATAAAATCTTGTTCAAACCTCAGATAAAATCGTTCATATTAAGAAATAGACCTGCATGATTCTGTTAATAATTGTGCATACATGAAGGCTACAGGCTAAGTTTGATTATAAAATAAAATTATACGATTAAGATTGTTTATCGGACCAGATCAGTTTTATTCAAAATGTCAGAATGGTAGTATTTATTGGGACTTTTTCATTTTATTTGTTTTTGTTTTCTTTTTTTATTTGTATTCTAGTATTTTTCCAGCCAAAAAATTACAATCACTTGCAAGAACACATTCACAGCAAAAAAGGGCTCCAAAGGCATACGTTCATGCGCACATCTACAGTATATACACAGAGTTGCCACAGCCAGACATCTGTGGCTGTCCTCAGCCCACTATCAGACTCAATCTAAAGCAATTTTACATGGCAGTAAAAACAGACAGTAAAAACAGACCGTAAACACAGTCTCTGGCAGCCAAAAGAAGACTGAGCAGCACAGAAAGAAAGTTAACCTGTTTGTGTGAGTGTGTTTTTGTGTGAACAGACAGATGTGAAAAAACGAGGATAAGCTGGGCGATGGGGCCATTGCTGCCTGGCAGATTAGCAGATCGTACTCCATTTTAGATTGGCTTTTGTTGTGTTAGTGTGTATGTGCGTGCGCGTGTGGGTGGGTGGAGGGAGTTGTTCTTGTAACACGAGGACAACACTTTAGTCTTTCCAAGATTTTAGGTGACTGCCAGCAGCTTACTTTTATTAATTGATAAACAGGATGCTGACGCCTATGTGTGTTTTATGTTTGTGTGTCAAAGCACTTTTACTGAAATGCAGCCTGATATATTATTATGTTTAGAAAATATACATAAATCTATACATCTTCATTTTTTTATACATTTTAACACACTGTACATCAAGTTCACAGCGAGGACAGTCTTTTTTCCCCCTTTTTGTAATGCTATAATTTAGAAATCTGTTGTATACCCATATTTGTTAGTAAGCAAAAACAGTCATGTACCCTAGCACATATGATTTGAACAAATTTTCTTTAATTTGCTAACTGCCTACTGTAGGGAAATTTAATTAAATTAATCAAATAAATACTGTAATAAAAGCTTTTCAAGGGTCATGAATTGTCATAATACAGGTCAAATACATCCATTATCAATGGGATTTAATATAAAACAGTTACAGAACTGTATGAATGTGGATATGAAGATGTATTAAAAGTAAAAGTTTTTTCAATATTAAAAACTAATAATTGTCTGTTTGTCACTTTGTATTTTTTTTGTTGTTTGTTTTTTTAATTTCTTCTTCAGAAAATCCTGACCAATCAGCTTGTTCACAACGGTCTAGACCCAACCGACTATCTGAACTTGGGCATTGTGAAGGTTTGGGGAGCAGGCACAGTCAAGATCACGGGGGCGACCCTAACGGACCATTCAGGCGTGCCACATTCCCTCGATGTGCAGCACGACACTAACACTGAGGTCAGAAGTGTTTTAAAATGTGTGTTGTTGTTTATTTTGTTGATCCTATTCTTCCACACAAGTGGATATGCATGAATTTTCTTTGTATTTTTTCAGTTATTAAATTAGGTGAATAGGAATGATATAGAAATGAAAGTATTTCAGGGAAAGTTAGCAGGTGACTTGTACATGTATTTCAAGTTTAATTTCATTAAATATCCATGCAATTAAAATGCCAGGCTTGGTACAATAACAACATAGCTCACACATAGATCACACCCAAAGTATAGTGTTTGTAGTTTATTTTTACTAAAGTAGAAAATGAGGTTAAAACCTGTTTTTTTCAGGGATAACGTTTCCATAAACATATTGTTCTACTTATTTTTCATGGAAATCTTACTAGGTTTCTGCTCTGATAACCTTCCCTTGACCTGCATTCCCTTATGCTTTACTGTTTATGCCTAGTCAGTTTTTATTTGTTGTTTTTTTGTTTTATTTTTTTTTCATTTCAACACGCATGTTAGCAGACACAAACAAGTATTAAAGTTGACAAAAAATGTTTTAGTCTGTTTAAAATAACAAACAAAGCAACAACAAAAAAATATGTATATATATATATATATATATATATATATATATATATATATATCTTGCCCAATCCTTCTATGTCAGATGTTCACAGCTATAATCGATACTGTCTACTGTAGGACACTGTTGTTTTGTCTCCATTTTGTGATGTAGACAAATAAGAGTTCTTGACATAGGATGAAGATTTTAAAGCTTTACATGGTATTATTTATTCTTTACACAATCGTATTTATTGTGTTCATTTCACAGACATATTGTTTCACGAGACTCACGAATATTCAGTTAGGTTAAAGCAAAAGCAGTGCAAACATACAATGTCCCTTACAGTTCAAGATTCTTGGATTATTTGTTGCCACTCTTAAATGTAACAATTGCACGCTCATCTTTTCTTCCCCACTTCCAAGTTTATTTTTCTGCATCTGGTCTTGAATAAACCCACTCATTGGTCTTTTTTGACGCAATAGGGTCATGGTCCACAACTTTTAGCCAGAACTAGAAAGAATTTGGGGTTCAACTCAAGGACACTTTAGTGGGATTGGTCCTGAGCAGATTGGGGCTTTAGGTGATGGGAAAGCCAAAACAGCTTAGGGTGGTAGCATTGGTCCTAGATTGAATAATACACAAAAATGGGTTTCTGGGGGGAAAAAAAGAACAGGCTATGCAAAAATAGTCAAAGCCTCCATACAGAAGCACACACAGTATAAAGGACTGACTCAGATAAGAAAAAAAGACATGACAAAAGCTGGTGTGTAATGTTTCTCATTTTTGGCTGCTATAAAACACTTATGTCGAGGTTGTGTACCTATACTCTGCGCTCTTCTTGAAAGCATAAAAATGATACCCAGTACAAGCCCTTAAATAATCAGAGGCGAAAAAGCCTCCAATCTGCAGATTTGATCTGAAACTTGAGAAGTTAGACAGCAAAGTGAATCAAGAGGTTGAGGTTTTCATTTAAAGAAAGTCAGGACTTCTGTTGTTGGTTTGTGCCTGTGCTGGGGATCCAAACATAGGCTGTGAATAAGGGGAAAAAAAGCAGAGATACCTTCAATCTGAAAAAGAAAGGAAAAAATGCTAAACAAAAGAATAATATAAAAAATAATAAGAAGGGGTCTGATTGGGTAATAACATAAACATTGACAATGAAACAGTAAGCAGATGGTGTCATGTAGATAGTGTGAGATAGGAGGGTCATTTCTGCCCTTTATAAAACAATTTACTTTAAAAAAAATACTATAAAAACAACTGGCTTATGGTACGGTGTATTAGAGGTGGTATAACTAAGCAGTGTGTATGCATGTTATTGGTCAATGAAGTAGCTCAAACAAAACAAAGAGGGAGTTTTAGACATATGTGTGCACATCTATTATTTAAGCACATACTGTGCAAGCCCCTGGAGACAGAAAAAAACATAAAACCGAATGGTTTGATTTTTTAATGATTGTTTTTTACTCATGCAGCTCAGTGTTCCATGGCTCAATCATTCTTCTGATTTTCTTTCCATAGGAGCTGATTATTGATGCTACCTCAAAAGCTGTTCGTCTGCATGAACATTTCAGTATAACATGGAAGACTGGCTAAGAGCCACGATGTGTGTTCTTTTTTGGTATATAATGATTGATCCAATACTTCAGATTTTAATGTAACACTAAGGGTGTATGACATCAAATGTCAAAGCCTTAATTTATTTTATCAGTGCCATCTTTGTTTCAACAGTTTTTTTTGTTGTTGCTTTTTTCATGAATGTGCCCTAAAAAAAGTGTTTAAAAACATAAAGCAATGTAATTATTAAAACCTGCAATTATGTACAAATTGTAATGGCCGCTTTATCTTTTTTTAATTTAATTTAGTTTTAAATCTTTGTTTTGTGTGATTGTGATTCTGTTATGAATAAAGAATATTGCTCTTAATTTGCCGAAGCAGATCTATCTTTGTTTTTTATGTTTGCACATTCCTCTTTTCAGTCAGGAAGGTTTTGCGTGTCAAATTTAACTCAAGGTGTAGTAAATGTAATTTGATTAATCCTCTACCACAATGTAGAAGTGGAAAAACTAATCTGAAATACAACTTGTACCGTTTGAATAATGCCCATGTAAATTGTCATTTTGGTAATAGTCCATGCCTCTCTTTTAAAAGAAAAAACAGCCAAAAAGTATGTAATATTCTCAGCAGACAGAATTAATGACGTGTGGTAGAAAATCATCTGATGTTTACTTGCATAATATACATATCATAGCTAATATGGGAGAGTATTTTTGATCATCTTGTTAATAACTTTGTTAAATGTCTTAATGACAGATATATCAGTATACTGAAACAAAAATTAAAGAGTTGTTTTTTTTATTTAAGAGTTTTCCTTCATAAATGCTTGGGATTAGAATTCTTATCAGGGACAAAAGGGGTCCCCTTGCACTTGCACTTCTATATATAAATCACAGGGCATCTACCAATTGTCCTATCTCACCTGTTTTAAATACACACTAAAACAACATGCATCAAAAATTGTAAGCAGGTAGAGTGAAACTTGAGGTATTTCTACATTTGCACTCTCTGTTCTCTATCTGGGATTGGAGGCTGGAAGGAGGAGCAGCCCATGTAGTTGGGGTCTGCTCTAGCATTCTGCTCTGCTAGTGTGGGCGAAATCTGTGATAATTGGCTTGTGACAGTGATCCTTTTGGGCTTCTCCTTGGTACTTAGACTAAAAATCCTGTTGCTATGTTGTCTGACAGGGTTGTTTAAAATAATAATAATAATAATAATTTAAAAACACAGCATCTACACCGAACAACTTTCTTCTGTTTAAGTCAAGCAACAGCATATGTAACAAAAGGATTTTAGATTACTTTTGTGATTGCATGGTTGTTGGTGACAGGCTGTTCTGGATACTTTACAACCTGCTAAACTTGTTGGATTTTTAATCCCAAGCATCTCTAGGTTTTACAGACATTGATCAGAAAATAATAAAATATCCAGTGAGCACTGGGTTTGTGGATGGAATCCCTTGTTAAGAGAAGAATGGGTAGGGTAATTTAAGATAACAGAAGTGATAATCTGCTTAGTTTGCATGTCAGGTAGTTTTTTTTTTAAAATTATTTTAAATGGAAAAACAATGCAAACACTATATCTATGTTTTAAATGAATGGAATATATTACAGTAAATGTCCAATATCAACTTTTTCATATTATCTTTTATCTGACATCAAAAACAAAGCCACTATGCCTGAGTTATACTGCAATATGTACTGAAGCTAATATGTACTATAAGTATAAATTCTAATATATGGTACAATACTTAAGTTTTAAAACAGCCTTATTTTGTAACAGATAAATATGTGTTTCACTCTTGCTTGTGCTTTTTTATTTTGTAAGAAGCTGTCAAAGAAGTTCAGTCAGAACAATGAGAATAACCTCATTATATATATTATGTATATCTTAATTCCCTGCACAAATGATGAAGACTTTTCACACAATAGCTTATGTATAGTCTTATTTTTGTGGATCATTACATGTTTCTAGGCACTTTCATTGAGACCGTTTTACACGACATGGTTTTAAATGTGTTGCAGTAACTATGCATTTCTGTCATCAGAATGACTGGAAGATGCAAGCGTGTCCCAGATGAAGAAACAAAAACATAACACAACATTAAAGCGACAGTGCATAATACTGACAAAATCTGAAGGTTGTCAGACATGACAGATGTGTGGGTGGTAATATATGTGTGCTCCTAATGTATAGTTGGTATGCTTGTATGTAGGTTTGTGTGAATCGGTTATTTCATTTCTTTTTGCTTTTTGTTTCTTAATTGGAACTTAAGGGTGTTTGAAGAATTAAAATCACCTTCAAGTGGTTAGAAAACTGAGAGATAATAAAGGTACAAATGGTTCATCTGCATCCTTGTTCATCCAATAGCCATTACTTTTGTGATAAAAAAAATATTCACATCACCGAGATAGCACATGCAACTATTTACCCAATAATACAGATGCAGATTTTCCAGTGATAAATAGAATGCAGTCCCTAATAATATCTGTCTTCTTTCAGATTTTCCTTAAAGAACAGCTTTCATTAAATTCGAACCAAATGCAAGTACAAAATTTGTAATACAAAATGGTGCTGCTTCTATCCTTCATGTTCATGTCATTAGAGACATTAGTTTGACACCAACATCACCTCATACCTTAACAAGTCTCCAGATTCCTTTTTCATAATTGTACAGGCTCTGACATTCCCACTAACACATGTCTCAAGTCAAACACACTAAAAAAAACGAACCTGTTTGTCATGAGCCATTTCACATGTTAAATACTCTGCTCATCCGCTCTAAAGTGCCCCGCAGTCATTCACGTAAACCGGCATGTACTATTCCTACTCCAGCCTCTATCTCAGAACCTGTGATTGCTGCCTGTTAAATGTATTGTTTCATGAATTAGCTCCTGCTGCTTAAAATGCAATGGAAGCATTGGGTGTTTCTATGGAGACTGGATATATTTGAACATTTCTTTGAGCATTCAACAAGACTAAAAAGGTATCAAGAGAGCAAGATTTAGAATAAAAATATGCTTCAATGTGCAATTTATTTTATCTTCTTCATTTTTATAAATGACAATAAATCCAATAATTCCAAGTAATCTGACAGTGATTTATTATTAAACTGGATTATTTATATTAGTTTGCAAAACCTTACCTTGACATTAAAATATTTTTGAGTAGTATATTGTTGTTTTTTTTGTTACAGACTAGGTAATCCAAATAGGGCTATTATACTACTTTTTGGATTTTGACAAACCTCAATCCCACAAAAATGTATCCCTCTGAAATTCTTAAAGATGACATTAAGCCTCCAAAATGTTTGAATTTTGTTTCAAATAATGTACTCCTAGATCTTTACTTGTCAAATAAAACTTTTACAGTTGTATAATAAAATTGTGAAAGTTTATAGTAGCTTCAAAGAAATGCAATGCGTGCTATTCATCTATAAATCCAATTCCATCCAGTTTCAGCATTGGGTTTTTCATCTTTTGTTGAACCTACATATACTACTGCTGTCCACATTTAATATAGATTGCTGACTTAGTAGTTCATGGTAAAAAAAATTTTGCTCATATGTCCTAATTATTATTTAAAAAGCCATGAAAAACATAGCAGGCGGAAAACAGGGGGTTTTGAAATTTGATTTAATTCTACTTTGAACAATAATTATGTTGTTAATTATTATAGCTCCCATGCATTTCTGAGTTTTCTACATCTGCAAACGAAGATATGCCCAGAGACAGCAAAGTAGGCTGCTATATGTTTGGCATTGCATGACATAATTCTTTCAAGGGACCACATTCCTATTTATTTTCTGTTATATGAGCAGAATTGTAGATGGCATATGATGACAAATGTGATGCCTCTATCAGCTTTTTCCCTGACTCTTGTGCCACATCACAGATCATCCCGTCACAGATCTCTTGGTAGCCATGAGCACACTTACAAAGTATCCTGATTATACATGGCTTATGTCTGCCTAAATCAACCTTTGTGTCAAACTAAAACTAGTAATATGTGCAATCTAATCTGACAATGTGATATTCTTTTCCCCAGTTCTTTTTGTGTTTGCAGGTTTCCCAATGTGACTCCTTAGTACAGCAGAATAAAAAAATAGAGGAGACCAACTGATATTTTGGCTGTGAAAGGATTAAATGTATTATATCACATTTATAACATGTCAATCATAACATTTATTGTTCCATTTTCTGTATTTTTAAAATGTTTTTTTAGAGTCACTCCAAATTTATAATGTGGTCTTTTAACAAATGTTTGCAAACTCTTTTTTGTGATATTGTAAATAACTCATTTTTAACTGTATATTTAAGCTTAAATTTTTTATATTTGTTGACCTTACAAAAGAGTATTATGAGCATATAGAACAATACCAGTGCATGTAAAATTCTCAATTCCTTGACAGACTGACATATAGGCTTTTGTGATGTTTATAGGCAGTGTGTAGAAAAAAGATGCTTCCATATTTTTTATGAAATAGTGATGAAGCTAAGTACTTTAATTAACTTGTTAAATAATAAGTTTACATTTTTCTTTCCCTCTAAATGTGGATCTTACCTAACTTGAAAAAATATTACTTAAAAATTACTAGCTGAACGCTATCCAGTCTGATGTGCTCATCAGAGACCATCAGTCCATTGTTATCGTCTAAACTAAAGAAGTAAAACATATGGTAAATGTAATTAAGTAATAATGTTGGCCATTTTTTTCAATGTATTTTAAGTTAGTACCTCATTCCAAAATCTACATTAATAGTGTTCTTTATAATGTTACATTACAGTTGCATAGACCATTAAGTGAGAGTCTTATGATTTACAATTTTCTGTTTAAAAACAATATAAAAATAAAACACTAGACACAAACATTGTGACAATAGCATGTGCAAATCTTTTAGGGTATTTCTTGTGCAGTTTTGCACAGTAAAGTATTTGGCTATTGTTTTTTGCTCAACACTTCCAGTTCAGTCAGATTGGACGAGTGTAGCTTTTATCCATAAAACCCTCCAAACTTACAAACCTTAAAGGATCTGCTGCTAATTGGATTCAGAAACCATGGCATACCTTGAAATCTATACCTTGACATTTCTATCTAATGTACTTCTCAAACTGCTTTATACTCTGTTTAAAATGTGAACTGTGGTGGTGGCAGCATTATGTTGTGGTAAAGATTTTTAATCTATAGGGATAGGAAAGCTGCGCTAAGGTCAATGAGAAATAAGGTTAGGATAAAAAACTTGAATGTGAACGCACACTCACCGGTCACTTTATTAAGTACACCTGTCCAATTGCTCATTAACGCAAATTACAAATCAGCCAATCACATGGCAGCAACCTTAAAGCATTTAGGCATGTAGAATGCGGAAGAAAGGTGTTTAAATGAATTTGAATGTGGCATGGTTGTTGGTGCCAGACGGGCTGCTCTGAGTATTTCAGAAACTGCTAATCTACTGGGATTTTCACGCACAACCATCTCTAGGGTTTACAGAGAATCTTCTGAAAAAGAGAAAATATCCAGTGAGCGGCAGTTCTGTGGGCGAGAATGCCTTGTTGATGCCAGAGGTCAGAACAGAATGGTCCAACTGGTTTGAACTGATAGAAAGCCAACAGTAACTCAAACAACGACTCATTAAAACTGAGGTATGCAGCAAAGCATCTGTGAATCCATAACATGTTGAACCTTGAGGCAGATGGGCTACAGAAGACGAAGACCACACCTCGTGCCACTGCTTTCAGGTAGGAACAGGAAACTGAAGCTACAATTCACATCGGCTGACCGAAATTTGACAATAAAAGAATGGAAAAATGTTGTCTGGTCAGATGAGGCTCAATTTCTGCTGCAACATTCGGATGGTAGGGTCACAATTTGGCATCAACAACATGAAAGCATGGATCCATCCTGCCTCGTATTCAAGCTGGTGGGGGATATTTTCTTGGCACCCCTTAGTACCAACTGAGAATTGTTGCTGACAATGTCCATCCGTTCATGATCACAGTATCCCCATCTCCTGATGACTACTACCATTAGGATAAGGCGGCACGTCACGAAGCTCATTTCAGACGGGTTTCTTGAACATGAAAATAAATTCACGGTACTCAAAAGGCCTCCACAGTCACCAGCTCTCAATACAATAAAGCACCTTTGGGATGTGGTGGAATGGGAGGTTTGAATCATGAATGTGCAGCCGACAAATCTGCAGTAACTGCATGATGCCATCTATGGTATGCCACGAAGGTTTGAGTCCGTTCTGAAGGCAAAAGGGTGTCCAACCTGCAACTAGCAAGGTGTACCTAATAAAGTGGCAATTGAGTGTACACAAATCCACAAAAACTTACTTTTGTATTTGGTTAAAAGTTCATTTGAAAGGTCACTCTTATAAAGAATGGAAGGCCAAAGTATTTTATTTTTTTTTTTTTACAATTTCAATACAAGGTATATAAATTAAAGACAATTAAGTATATTCTTTACATGAGCAAATTATCAAAATAAATAAAATAATTTAAAAAACAAAGAAATAATTTTAAATAGAAAATAATCATATGAGCTATGATTAGTTTATTTAGTTACATGAAAAATGCAGAAAAATAAAAGCTAATCATTAAAAACATGGAAAGATCTATTGTCACAACCACACTAAGAACCAGAAAATGGATGGATCCCCAACAGCATGACAAAAGGATTTAAATCATTTTATTCCAATGTAAAAATGTGATTAAAAACTTTTAAATAATCCATTTATAATTTATTTCAAAGTAACTTAAAGCAAAGAGACAACAACGTTCCCTGTTCTTCTTCAGTGATTGTTACGAAAGAGGCATTATTATTTTAATGGGGAGTAAAAGAGGAATGAAGCTGCAAGGTTACTTGTGAGTCAAAGCAAAGTGAGAAAGATTTTCTTCTTTGGATAGAGCACTGATGAGAAAAATATCTTATTTTCTACAGATTGCGGAATAAGAACCAAAGAATGGTCACACGCGCACAAATTCACAAATCTCATCAAAGGGCACAGCAGCACACCCACACACTTACATTTATGAACATTCCTCATGCGTTAAACCAGAAACAGTGCATGCACAGAACAAAGATTCGCCAATTGGCCAGACCATCCATGCAGAAAAGGATTTAAATATCACTGAAAATGGGGCCACACTGATTGCATCACTTCCGATTGAGCAGAGCTAGTCAAATGCCTAAGTACTAAGTGACTAAGTAATTCAATACCCCAGAGAGTATCCATAATGTCACAAATAACCCCACATGCATGATCACCTGTAAAACCAAAATTAAATTAACTCTGTGCTGTTTTCAAGGACATGTTTAGGTTTTGAACGCATGCAAAGCATAATTTGAAGTAAATTATATAAAGAGGGAGTTCTGAATATCAGTTTGTTTCCAAGCTTGCGTAAATATGAAAGAAATGATGCAGCAGCTGCTCCCTGTTGCCATCATCGAAAAACAACAACAACAACAAAAAAGTAGATCAAATTAAGAAATAAATGATCTCTGCTCAGTATATATGCAGAGAGTTGAAAATGCATAGTTTTGTTTTATGTGTTTCTGTTTTTTCTTTTTTTTTTGTAAGCATGTACAATAAGGTTTATGATATATCAAATATATCAAATACGAAAAACCTATAAAAGGCATGTAAACATTTTCTTATAAGCTTATTCAATAAAATATTATTGGATATCTTTGTCTATGAGAATCTCCTAAGATTAAAAGGAAGTTTCAAAACCTGTGGGACTTTCTTTTTTTTTTTTTTTTACTTATTACAATCACAGAACAATACTGTCCATGATGACAAATTTAGAGTCATTTCACACAGGAGATGGGGAAACAGAGAGAGGTCCAAAATGCGAGAAGGGAACTTTCAGAGATAGGGAGCAGTGACATGTTGAGGGAATGGGTCACGAAGAATAGAGAACTGTGGATGGGAGTCAGACACTGCACTGAGAACTGAGGATGGTTGGAAGGACACGGAGTGGACTGGATTGTCCCTTTGCAAGAGTAGATCTGATTGAGGTCAGTTGTGCTACCAGATAAGACACCACTTTAATCACCCTTTGTCTGCCTCATCACCATGGAGGGGCTGGCCTCATCAAGAGAAAAAGAGAGACACTACTCGGCGAAAGACAGAAACAGTGCAGGGGAAAGAACAAATGTGACTGTAGAGAATGAGGAAACTTTGCTGAATAAGACAGTGTTAAGAGACAGATACCCTGTGAGGAAAAGGGACAAGTTGGAAAGAAGTGTTGCTTTATACAGAATGGTAAACTAAAATAATGAATAGGTGTAATGAATATTAAATAGGGGAAATAAACTAACAAGTAGTATTTACCACCAGAAATGTGTAAAAAGTATGGGATGCAGGAGAAGCAGAGAAAGAATAAAACTCGAATACGCAACCTTTATAGGAAAAAATGTCTGAATCCAGACAGTAGAAGCTAAGTAGAATAGTGAAAAATAAATACCCTTTTTTAAATAAACCCTAATTTGTACTTGAAATGATTTAACGGTATAGGAGAGGATCTTCAGCTCATTCTCATTTTCGCAACACTGCGCATGCGCCACCTCATCTCCAGTAACGCCCCCTGATATCGGGAGCGCACACGTCCTCAGCACATGCAGTCTGTTTACATCTGCGGGACCACAGCCTCTGGCGCAGCATTGGACTTATTACAGAATTGATTGCTTTTACAGCAATGATTTAGCTACCAAAAGGTTATTTGTTTAGAAAAACGCTTGTACAAGAACATTTGACAGTAATTAATGATTATCAGTGATAAATAATCACGCCATTTGGTAGTAATTCCACATAAAGACTGCACAGCTAGCGTTTTCTGACGGACCCTGTGTAGCGATTACAACACCTGTGTCAAATCAACACAAATCCTTCTAAATGAGCAGGTATAAGCAGACTTCCTGTCTAGCAGAAACTCCGCGACGAGTTGATCGGTTTTGAATCCCTGTTCGGCTTTCAATGCCCGCCACTGCACGAAGTAGGAATCTCCAAGACAAACTTGTGTTTTGTTCATCTCTGCAGTCGTCTTTCTTTTTTTCTCTGCGTCTTCGAACACAATTTTTCTTTTGCGAGCTTCCATTTTCGCTGCTGTATGGGGAGAACCTCTCTTCAATGGTGAATGATGCGTCTTGTCCGTCCCGTTCTACTTCCTAAACAATGCGAATTCAAACATGAATGCACGTTGTACAGGTCAGGTGGGTGGGGACATCAGTGACATACGTCATTGCGTACATTTTATTTACGCATTGACAGCCAGTTATTTTTCACCACCGGTCGTTTTTGATTGGCTGTCATTTTCAATGGGATTTTCCTTGAAATTTTTTTACTGAAAAGATCCTCTCCTATATCTTTAAATAAACAACAGATCCACAGTTATCAGGTCTAAATGCAAACTTTTGGTAAGCAAAAGAAAACCCCAGTTTTTAATCATCTGTCCCAGCTGAATCCATATATGGATACATCAGGCTTATGTGTAAAGACAACATAACCTTTGATAATATCATTGCTGATCTGTTACACATTATATTATTATTATATTATTATGTTAAACACAATTGTTTCATTACTGTAAGGTGCTCACAATGTAACAGTGTCAGGAAGGTTGTGCTTGTGTACACATCTATTACAGTACCTACAGGTGTCAAGCAGAAGGAGCTGAGGACATCTGCTGTTGGGCTTGTTCCTGAAGGTGTACATTTGCACACCTGCAGTTCATCAGCCTCATTACCATCAGGTTAAAAGGAGAGGGCTGCATGGATGTTGACCACTGCGGAAATCCCAGCTCTCCAGAGTTCTTCCACCTGTGATTCCAGAGTATTATTTCCTCTTAGTAAATTACCTTTATATTTCTCTTGCTTTATATTTCTTGGTCCATGTTGCTCCTGGGATTCACCCTGATCAGACCAACCTTAGCAATAACGTCTGAATTTCTATGACTGTCAACCTTTAAGCTTCCCCAGTGTCATCTTCATCTACACTTGTTCTACCTCTCTCCTCCAACAGCCCTGCAAACTCCACCTTCAAGTTGTCTAACTGTCTTTCTTGTAGAATCTCCTGACACACCTAAAAAGCAAGCAAACCAGGATTCCACTTCTACCTTTGTTTTGTTTGTTTTATCATCCACACCATAAAGTTAACTATTTCTCCAACATTTATTCCTGTACAAAAAAAATTAAAACCGCTGTCTTCCTTCCAGAGCCCATAGTCCTTATAATTACTTGTTTACCCTGGATATTGCAATATTTTTTTTTTCATAAAAAAAGTAACACTAGATTTACAGATTTTGGAAAGTAAACATTAATTCAGCTTTATTACAACATACACTTAAAGTAGAAATTGTTTTCATAGAAACAAAAAGACAGTGCTTTTACGGCGAAAACGTCACCAGAAAGCAGGCAACAACAAAAAACTGATCTAAAAATACAACAAAGTGGTAAAAGTGGATCCTTTATTGCATATTCTACTCTACTTTGTTCTTCCACTGATCATTTTGCTGTTTTGATTAGGATTTTGCATGAATAATGTTAGTGCTCTATCAGACACTAATGCAGCTTACCTTTTAAAGAAATTCAATTCGGCTTCCATTTACTTGAATAAGATAGTGCTAAGTCACAAAAACACAAAAAGAAAATCACCTTTGGCACTTTACATAAAAACAATCAATTTTAAACTAATTTACATGCAATTAGATTAAAACTGACAAGAGAAACGTTTTGTCCATTTAGGAATACATCAAAATGGAAAAAATATTTCCTTCCTCATTGTAACCCTCTGTTTTAAGCATGGCAGGCCAGTGGAGAAGAACAACTGTCTTATCATCCTGAAAGTTTGCTTTTAATCAATAGTATTGTCTTTACGTTGCAGTAATCAAATTCCTATTAAATATGCTGAGTATTTAGGTGAGCCCACATTTATATTTGCACTGAATTAAAAAAATAGAGATTGTTTAGCTGAGCCAGCATTTATAACTAGTTATCTATGTGCGCTCATTTAGGAGAATTCTACAACCACAATAAGCATGAAAAATCTGAAGCACACAGCTTGGGCCATTGGAACCATCCTCTAAAACTCTGACTCAGTCTTAAGAACAGAGACTTTAATTGGATGATTCATTTAGGATTTTAATAGTGCAGCTTTCCTCAGCAGGTTTCAGGTGAAGAGTGACTGGCATAGATTCTTCAACAAGACCTCTGGTGGATGCCTGCAGGAAATTGATAAACAAAACCCAGTCAACCCCATTTCCTGACATATTGAAGATCATACATCATCAAACATCACTTTGGCCTGATTACTTTGATACAGTTTTTAATTTAAATAATTTATTCTGAGACGTCGTTTTATATATAGAAAATCTGCACTGACATATGTAGGCAGCCAGTTTTCTACATGTATGCCTAAATATGTAAGGCACGTGGAAACCCACAATCTTCTGATTAAATAATGATTACTAATTGAGACAAAACCATTTCAATATTACAGGAATATTTTGGTTAGAATTTAATTGAAAGCGGTGAAGGTTTTGGTAATTAGACCACATTTATGATTATTTTTAAGTTTGTGTTTTCTGTTTGATTCTGATGAAAGGTTTTGCCCTGCATTCTTGAAATCACTGCTTACATATGTGACTCTTGGATAAATCTTAGGACCAGACACATTAGGGGAGTGCAGCTTCACTAAAGGATTAGTTTGCACAGCAGGAGCCAGCTGGGAATGGGGGACAGAGCCAGAATAAAGGGCCCAACACAGTCGTGGCAAACTGTGACGCAGGGACACATAGCTACTTCTGTTAAACACCTCCTGTCTCACTATATTTCATGCTGTTTTGACAAAATATAGATGGGGTTTCAAACAAAGTGATTGTGTCAGAGAAGTACAGTACATCTAAACAATTACAAATTAATTGTGATAAAAAATGTTTATCGCAATAAATCCCCACTCAAGATAATCACCTACTGTTGTAACTGTTGTGGTCCACCAGATGCGGCAGATGGACATCGATATGAGGTTCATTGTCAGGGTTGAGGGTTTTTGTTCCCAGGTTGTCCACTGGGAGTCCTTAGAGTTCCTCTTCAGCTGGAGCGCATCTGAACACCTGCACTCATGCACAGGTGTCTCCTATCGGCTGATGAGCCTAGGCTGGTTAAAAGCAGTGGTGGACCAGCTACACATCGCCTGAGTGTTTGTTACTACTGGTAATGTTTCCTAGTCTCAGTGCCAAGACCTTTTTGAACGTTTTTTTTATTCTCAATTCAAAAATGTTCTCTTTGCGCACCAATGTTTTCCCTTGTTGAATCCCTCAGTGATTTTTCTTGTGTGCTCCCCCCAGGTTTGCTCAAGACTCCTACGTGCTCAAACGCTTCTTTGAACATTCTGGATCTCTTAAGCTACTCTGATCACCACTCCTCACTTGCTTAGCTCGATCTTCCCGCTCCAACATCCACAGCACAACCACTTCGATCCCCTGGACAACCTCAGCTCCGACTCCAGCATCCACAGCACAACCACACCGATCCCATGGAAAAACTCAGGTATGACTCCACGCAAGTAAACCCTAAACCTGCTCGCCTTTACTTGGCGGTTTCAATCAGATCTCCAAATAAGACTCATTTACAAGTGTTCTCAGCTTCACCTGACAAATACTCACCATCTCTGTCCTCTTTCACCAGAAGCTTGCGGTCTCCTGTGTCATTCCAGTCAATCCTGTTTCCAGACCACTATTCATATTACTCAATAAACTCTGTTAAACCCATCCTGAGAGTCCTCTGAAGGCTACAAATCATGACATTCATGTACTTTTGAAGTCCTATAAATATATATACTTCCTCATTTTCAAAAATTATCCAAATGTGCTGCCACGATAAAGAATGGTGGATGACAAGAAATCAGATTTAAGTGGAAAAGCTGAAACCAGTTATCATTATTGTAAGTAAAGTCCCTAGTGTAGGTACAAATTGATGAAAATTGGAACATCCTCTTACGTATGACAAAAGTAGATTACATAAAGATTGAAATAAAAAATGTATGAAATACTGACTAGTACCTTTTGCCTAGCTTTTATGATGTACTGGCATTTATTTAAAAAGATGCTGGAAAACACAAAAAAAGGAAAGGAATTTTTGCTGCGGTCCGTCTGGTTTCAATGGGTATTTTTTTTTTCTAAACTCTTTCAATGTTTGTCTATTCATAGATAAACAATATTTTGCTTTGGATTCCATGCACAGAAAGAATAACTACCACCCTATTGTTTGCTCTGTATTTATATTTGTTCATCTTTTCAGTTTAAAAAAAATCATTAGTTTCACACTATGTAAATTATTTTTGGGCAATCCCTCCTGGTAATCCCTAAATATGAATTTATTTTTGTGACCAAACAAACCGAAAAAAAAAAAAAAAAAACGTAACAAGCGAGTAAAGAAGGGTGGGTCAGTTTTAGTTCTGGAACCTCTGCAGACAATTTTTCAAACAAAATGTTTAAAGATGCGAAGAAGTGGTTGAAATGGATGAAACTATAAATATGCAATGCCCTTATTAAAATTGCTCATAAATGCCCACTTTAATAATTTGATCACAACTATACCCTATTATACATTAAAAATACACAATGGAAACAGTCTTTGCCAAACTACAAAACGTACACAGGGGAACAGTTTTCTATTCTTAAGTGTAGAAACAGCCAGTGTTAAGGAAAATAATTGGCTCTCCAGGATTGAGTGTTATGCAAATGCAAGCCAATGGCATGTCAAGTAGCACTGTGCTTAGGTATTATAGTTTACCAAGCAAAATTTTTATTTGAAAATATTAGGTATCCAACAAAAAATCTATGAATTGTTAAATCTTCAAAAGAAAAAAAACAACTAGTTACACTTATCTGGATATTCACATTGTGTTTATACTTTGGTAAATTTGTTTGAATGTAATTATGAATAGGGCATCTTTAGTCATTCGGCAACAGTACAAAACATCTTAATCAGACTTGTCAATTTTACCAATCTTCTTTTTGAGTTAATGTCTCATTTTGTCATTTTTTTCCATTTTGTTCCAAACTGAAACAACTATATGTTTTGAGTGTAGCCTTTAACATTCATTTTGAGTTCTTTTTTGTTGCCACTTACCTCAATTGGAATAAATTACAACCAAAATAATATTGTGGAATGTGTATTCCAGTCAAAAATATTTACTGTTTTTATGTTTCTTGATATTTTATACTGACCCACTCTTGTTAGGTCCACTATTCATTCAGAATCTATTTTTTTATGTCACCACTACTTTTTTTGGGTTGGTATTTATGTAAATTACAACTTACTACATTTGATATAATTTTTTAAAGCTTTTCATTTAAGTAAAATGCAACCCTCAATTCTGTTTTGCAACATTGGAAATGATCATAGTCATAGAATACATGTAAGTCATTTTTTGAAACTGTATTTTGAAGAGGGTTTATGATTCCAAATCTGCCACCACTGTATGGATCATGATATGAAATCTAACATGCATGATACTATCCACATATGAAGAATAAAGCTCTATCTACTGTGTTTGCTAGGACAATTTATTTGAAAATGTTAAAAAAAAGGATAATAAATACTATTCCAGTGAGACACTAACAGAAACTCTGACTTCAGAATATAAAATCCAAACACTGTCGTGAAGTACTCATTTGAAAAGAATAAATAAATACAAGATCCTAAATAAGCAAAAGGATGAATAGATGATACATATTTGTATTATACTGGCCTTATTAATGCTTATGGAGTTATTTAAAGTGCTGATACACACTTTTTATTAAACGTCCAAAACGTCATAAAATCTGAGTCGTCGCTGTTTTGTTCTGGAGCCAAGCAGAGGTGGAAACAGGATGTTGAAGATTAATGTTTTATTGTAGGCTGATGTGACGCAAAGTTGACTGCAGCAGAACACGGCAGAAGCAAAATGAATCAAAATACAGGGAGTAATCAACAAATGGGATGAAGGAACTAGAGGTTCTAAGGATCACAGGGAGCTACTGGAGAATGCAGGAAGACGAGAATAGTGACAAAGGAGACGAGGAGTGTGATGACCAGAGGGATGACGGTGAGTGGCTTACTGAACCGGATATATACACAGAGAAAAAATGAGTAGTGGAACAGAGGTAGAACCAGATTAATTAATCAGATGCAGCTGTTCAAGGTAACAACAAGGGAAGGGAGGAGTAGACAAAATAAATTACTATAATAGTACTAATAATAATAATAATAACAACAACAAATAACGGAACTGCAAGATAAACCAAAAGAAGGAAAACATATGCTGAAACTAATGCAACTAGAAATAATAAAGAGAATGATAACCAATTACAACAAGAATTACATAAACCAATAACCTAAAGCAAAATAACAACAAAGACAACACGGATCATGAAAATGTCCTTCATTGTCGAAACGCATTCATAGTTTTCACTTAGTCTTACCAGTTCAACACAAACCATGAGATGGGTTAATATGAATAAAATTTTTAAGGATGGCCATTAAAGAAAGATTGCTTAAAACCAGTTAAAACTAACTTAAATTTGTCTATTAAATAGCTGTAGCTTTGAATACCAACATGTGACTTTTTCATTGAGCCATCAAGAGGTCTTTACTGTGTTTACCATTTCATTTCCCCCTACTTTATATATTTTCTTCACTTTTCAACAACTACTTTTTTTGAAGTGTTTGTTGTACAATGTTTTACATTTGTATGGAAATAAATTTAGCATTATGTTTTTAACGCTTATATTTTCTTATATTGATATGTAAAAGGGGTTGCTAATTTTACACATTTTAGACCTTTCTCTGAATATATTATAAGCATTGATAGTTTTAGATAATTATCCAATTATCACACGAAAAAAATGAAAAAGAAGACCTGTTCAATTAATTAAACTGCTTGAATATTATTAGATACTAATTAAATGTTAAATTCAAGCAAGGTTCTTGACACTTTAAAAAGTGACATCAAATGGCTGTGTGTTGTTGACATTTCCTTATTCTGCAAAAATTGTCGTCTTTCATCCCTTTTGTCGTAAATTTTATTGTCAAATAATTCTTGCATCATTTAAGCCTAAAAAGACATTTGTTTATGTAAAATCAAACACAACAAGAGTGAAAATGTGTAGCAAGAGTCTAGCTTTCATTTTGTGTTCTATATAATTAACTAATCTGACATAAATGACAATTACATAATCATGCCTATATGTGTCTGTTAGGAGCTGAAAAATCCTAGCATTCTGTAATGCTAAGCTATGAGACAGGCCATGGTTATATGCATCACAGAAAAAAAAGAAGAATGTATTACTTATTTATTTCAGTTTTTATTTAAAATTACTCTCAATTTTATGTTGAAAGGTCAGGGTAAACATTTACACAGGCGTTTCTAATTGATGCGAATTGAAAATAAAAATGCATTAGAGACACTTAGCTGAATGAAGATCAAGTGTAAGTGTTTGTGTGAAAATGAAACATTATTAGGAAGGGCAGAATTTAATTTGTCATTACACTTGTGTGTCAGTGTGTCTAACTGGCCTGATGCACTTTGTGTATTTTAGCGCAGGAGAGGTGTGTTATTGAACTGACCTCAGTAGTGTGATGAGAGCCAAGTCTAGGGTGATCCAAAAGCCTAAAAAGCAGTCGCCACCAGCAACCAAAATGCATTAAAGATTAAAGCAGTCACTCAGAACAAAGTAGACTTTGTTGGTATCATCTTTTCAAAGGAGCCTGGTGGGCCCTGTATTTGTCTCTGCATGTACATTCTTTCATGTGTTTGTATTTTGTAGCCTTTGTGTAGTTTGTTACTCTGAAAAATTGAGTAAGAGTTAAGCAAAATTCATGGTGGCTACTTTGAAAACAAATTATGAAAACAGTAGCATGTGTATTTGTGCTTTTTTGTTTATTGTGTTGGCCTTACTAGTGGAAATGTATAGCTCTAGCAAACAGTTTGGTAAAAAGGGTGGTTCTTTTGTTTGCAGGCGTAATAAGAAAAAAATGATTTGGATGCTAAACAGCGGGTGTGCTTGTCAGCTATACTTGAAGAGAATTTGATAACCAGTGAGACTGACAAGGTGTTTGTGTAGAGATCATAGAGATGAATTGGCAGGAGTAAAGGCAAATAACACCTCCTTGTTAAGTGAGAATTTGTCTTGTTGTTAACAACACATTTAACAGGGAAGGTGACTGAAGGCGACACTTGTGACTGCCTCGTTAAAACGTGACTTCTAATGGCTTGTTTCGGTCTGTAAAATGATTATGTATTTAATCATACTTTTATTGTTATAGGATGTTTTTGGTACTCCTGACAAATTATCTACGTAAACAAGAACAACATATTGAAACAAGTAACACAATATGTGGTCAATGATTTTTTTGAATTATAACAAAGCTGAACTCTACATTAACCTCTTGGAACAATAGGATGGGTAATGGAGAAATTCTTATTTCTCCACACGTTGTTCCTCCAGGCAGAGTGGGTGGCTCTTGACCTTGATGGTAGATCCTTTACCAGTATCTGAGCTGTTGCTAGTGCTCTTCCGGAGTGAGTTGTCTGTTGTTTCTCAAGGTATCGGTGAGGATTCACTCTGGGTAATATTGACTCTTTTTAGTTCATATTCCAAACACATGTTTCTGTTCACTATTCCGACAACCTGGTTATGGCATTCTAAATATTCCTTCCCTGCTACACCCTGCTGCTGTTGGGTTAAGGAGCATATTTGGGACTGTTTTAGTGCTCAATCTCTGCTCATATGTTGCCATGATCAATGCTTCTGTCCTCTCCTTCAGTTTTGCCTCAATCCTTT
This sequence comes from Orestias chungarensis, assembly GCA_032876305.1. Classification (NCBI taxonomy): domain Eukaryota; kingdom Metazoa; phylum Chordata; class Actinopteri; order Cyprinodontiformes; family Cyprinodontidae; genus Orestias; species Orestias chungarensis. Next base: position 2,030,392 of record JAVLVB010000475.1, read on the forward strand.
TGACATTCATGTTGTGTATCTAATGGGTTTGTATTAGTGTAATTCACAGCCATTTATGAATTCTGGTGAATTATGAGGGCAAGGACCAACAGACAGAGGGACAGTTTCATCCACCAGGCTGTGAGGATGCTCAACTTACTCCCTGCTTTACCCACTGCTTTCATATCCACTTTCATTTCATCTTAAACTGTGACTTTAAGATCTGTTTGAACAAATTCACTTTATTTACCAGGCCAAAGCTAAAAATCTCATCATTTGCACTAATTTTATACACGTTCTATCTGGCACTGTCATTTACTGTCTCACGTATATCCTCTTGATATTAACAAAAAAAAAGATTATCATAAATTTACTTTTTTTCTACTTAACGTTTTATATATTGTTTTATATTGTTCTCACATTATTTTTCTGCTGCTAAATTTAGAGGACAGTAACGTAATTTCAATCCTCTGTATGTCTTGCACATATGGAGTATTGACGATGAAAGTGATGGAGTAAATAAAAGGTGAGAAAGAAAGATAATTAAAACAATGTGCAGTAATTGCTGTGTGCAAATAAAGCAGAGGTTTGAGCTAAGTGCTACCTATTAGATGTTTTACTGTTAATTTACAATGTGTGTAGCAAAGCATCTATGTTTACCAGAGCCTGTTTATGTAGTGCGATGCAACCATTTGTTTCTTCTGTCTCATCAAACCCCCCGTCGGTCGTGGTAGACGGCTGCTTGTTCTAAGCCAGGTTCTGCTGGAGGTGTCTTCCTTTTAAAGGGGAGTTTTTTACTCCCCACTGCAGCTACATGCATGCTTAGTATGAGTGATTGCTGTAAAGTCAACGCAATCCATTGTTTTGCCGTGCTGATTCTGGAAGAGTGAATGGGGCTAGTCAATGACTATATGCAATCTGCTGGGTTTCCTTAGATTGGAAGTTATGATGTATTTATGATTTGAATGGAATTATTTTCTGGTGCCCTGAGACGTGTTGTAAATTGATGCAATATAATTAAATTGATTCCTGATTCTTGATAATGGAACAGTAGGATTCCAGCAGTGCCGTTTGATTTTCATGTGTCTATTTTTGTCGTGTTCTTGGCGTACATTTCTCCTGTTGGTGTCATGGTCCCTCAACACTGGACACACACAGAAACAAAGAACAATTTCAAGCTCATATTTTTCCCTGTTTATATGTTTCACAAGTTGGCATTAATGTTCTAGCTTATTGGATAGCAATGGAAAATGGTATTATATTTTTTATATATTAACATTTTTATACACATGTTTTATATATATATGTGCGTGTGTGTGTATGTGTGTAAAAGTGTGTATAAACACATTTTCATTTCAGTTTGTTCTGTGCTTTTTGCAAAACTTTTTTGCTCCAAAGCAACCTTTTGACAGCTTGTAAGGTTCTTCAGTTGAGAAAAGCTAACAAAGCTTCTACTCCTTCTGCAGCACAGGAAGAAAAATAGCACAACATAGTCACACACACAAATATACAACTATAAAAAGGGTTACAAACATTGTACATGATTATCGATCCCACATCTGATAGCTTTTGAAGAATAAGGTTTCTGTATTGACCTGTGAGCCAAATGCCATTCATCAATGAAGCAATTTCATCAAGACAAACAAGCGCGGAAGTGTTTCTTCTTTTATGATTTTTCTAAAAAAAGAAATGCATGTTATTCATGCATTAAACAGTCCTAATGACAAACATGGATAATAAAACAAACCATCTAGGAGTATAGATTTGCTAAATTGGTTAAAACTGGGTATGGTAAGTTTGAATTAGTTTTTTGTTGGTTTATCCACTGATATATTACCCGTAAAATTATGTTATACACAATTTTTGTCATGGGAGAAGCAGGAGGTTGTTAAGAATAAATATCTCTCAGTTCATCTGAATAACACACTGGACTAGAAACACAACAGTAAAGTTGTCTACAAGAAACGAGCAGAATGTACTTCACACTTAGGTCTTCCAGATGCCAAATACCTTCTAAAAGTCCTTAGTGGAGAGTTAAGTTTCTTCGAAAGATGTTTGTTTGATCTAAATTTCAAAAGATACCATAGTACAAATGAAACTGATAGAAATGCAATTACATCTCTAAAAATGCTTATAAATGCCTATTTTAATACTTAAGCCACAAATAATCCTTTACATATATTAAGACACACAATGGAAACAGCCTTGGCACTACTGCAGAAGGTAAGACCAAAGCTTTCCTTATCTCCTTTCTTAAGGGTAGAAACAGCCAGTGGTAAACTATGTAATCTGTGCTCCAGAATTCAGTTCTATACAAATGCCAGCCAATGGCATGTCAAGTAGTGCTTAGGTATTTCAGTGTCACAAGCTGCATTTTGTTTAGAATATATCAGGTATGCAAAAAAAAAAAAAATGTGGTACAAATGTAGTTACCTTGGTGGTTGGACATTCCCATTTTGTTTATATGTTAATACAATTGTTTGAATGTGATCATAAATATGACATGTTTAGTCATGTGAAAGCATTTCTTTCAGAATCTGTTAAATTAATCCACAATGTCCTAAACTAAAAACACAAAGAGTATGTCTGGAATATATATATATATATATATATATATATATATAATATACGTTTATATTTTTTTTCGTTAACCAACTCTTGTGTTAACGTCACAAGTTCCTTTTTTGGTGTAGACTTACATTTCCTACAGGTTTTAGAAATCTTTTGAAAGGATTTACTCAGTAATAATAAGAGGTGAGCCACTATCAAGGGTTAAAATATTAGCCTGATATGTGATTCCAGTCAAAAACAAATTTATTGAAATTACAGACCATTCATCAGGTTAAAATTTGCTCCTTGTAGTTCTGATCTGTAACATTCACCTGATAAGCATGATTAATTAAGGAGCTTGCGTTTTATCTGGAACACAAGCTGATTTTTTTAAAAGATAAAACGACCATTTAGCAGGCGATATGCCCATGTTTGGCAAAAAAAGAAGAAAATCTTCTAACATATTGAGTGTTTGTTCTTGGCTGCACCTTGATTTCATGGCTGCTACAGAATAACTATTGGGACACAAGACAGGTGTGCATGCTCATCTGTTTTAGTGTAAAAATGGATGACTGATTTGTGTGTCTGTGCATAAATTAACTCTGCATAAAGAATGTTGGTTCAAATTGGATATCTGTCACTTTTTTGGTGTAAATAATGTCATTCACTCTTAAATTCATGAAAGGTCTAAATTCCGGCTGTTGACTATCCCTTTGACCATGCAGTCATCAAATTTACATTAGAAAATTAGTTTTCCTTCTTTTCTTTCCTTCTTTCCTTTTTGTGTCCCTCTTTAACTGATTGAACATGCAAATACTCACACACACACACATGGAAAGTACTCATGGAAAAACTGCTCTGTCACAAAAAGCCTCCAGAGTTGTATGCCAACACCCCTGTAACCATCAGGAAAATGCTCTTCTTAACACTGGACATGAATGAGACAGATCGTTCCTTGGCTTGCCTGAAGAGTTGCCCAAATGCCAAGACAGGTGGATTGAATGTGTTCATGGTTTTAGTTGTGTGTTGAAGTAATGTGTGCAAGCGTGTGTGTAAATAGTGAATAGTTTCAGTGTGTGGTTGCATGAATCCTTCTTGGATCTAGTGGCAGATGGCACAATTCCATGTGCTTATTTTTGGTCCCTCACTTGTTTTGACTCTCATATTTCTCTCTCACAGTCATTTTCTCTCTCATTTCTCATTCTTTTACCTTTTGTCTTTTTCTTGCCTATATATGTGTAGTTTGTAAACATAGCTGAGGAAAGCCAAAATTAGCGACTTTCAGATGTAGTTGTTTTCCTTTACTTGCAACTCTGCACAAATGCATACAGTTCCAATGTTTATCTGAAGCCTTTGAAGAACAGGAGTAAGATGTCCTTATTTTTTCGGAATTACAAAATAATATAAATGAAGGAAATAATTATACAGAAAAAGGCAGACAATATGGCCCTGTTTTTACAAAAATGAAATTTTTTATTAAACTTGTAAGAACAAAATTTTTTCGCCAAGCTATAAAAACATAAGAGGTCATTGCGATCATTGAAACTCAATATTAATTAAATGCATTAGGAAATTAGTGCTAAGAAAACACGCTTTGCATTTGGATGAAGGGTGGAGACAGTCAGTAACACCATTTCATACCCATCTCATTTGCTGCTTTTAAATAAAGCAGTTGGATGAGCCTCATCCTTAAGGCTTCTAGAATCTTTGGGTGGATTTTCTGTTCTCTCATCATAGTTCAGAATCAGTAGGACCTTCCATCTGTCTCTAACAATCTGCACATTTAGCCCCTGGAGAAGGATCTTAAATTTATTGTTTAAGGCTCTCAAATATCCCGACTATGTATATTCACAAAGCTGAAGTCAATACTACATGCCCAAAGCCACTAAAGAATATTTTTGCAGTTATTGTAACATATTGTAACGACGTCACAACGTGTCCCGTTGAACAAATGGGCTTTATTCCGAAAAAATAGCTGCTATGTTTGGGAGCTGCAGCTCACACTCCTAACAAGTCTGGGAACTAGCCAAGCTTCCCGCTAAAACTACCTGCTAACAAACCTGCCCTTCTTCCGGTTCCCGCTAAACAAAAAACAGTATAGACACACAATGGCAGACTACATAAAACCATATGAGCACCCTTGAGAACGATACACATAACAACATGAACCCCAAAACAGAACCATAAACACAGAGTCATTATACTACCCCCCCACTACAAAGTTCCTCACCCACAAGGGAAAAAAGAAAGTCACCAAATCGCCTCGGGGCCCTTCTTGCCCTTTGTGGGCGTGCCCAATGTGGAACAACAGCCTGAACCGGTGAAATATTGCCCTTTGTCAGTGGAAAGGTCTCTGGGGAGGCTGGTGATGACTGAGGCAACTGGTGCCGATGGTCTATAGTGGCCTGGGTCACCACTCGGCCCTGATAAGGGGCTAATCTGTCCCTGTGCAGTGCTAGGTTTCTCTTTTTCTGCAGCATCTGCACTCTGTAAACCACCTCCCCCAAGTGGTCCAGCACCCTGCAGGGGCCTACCCAATTACTGTCCAAGTGTGGGCAACGGCCCTTCTTCCATCTAGGGTTATAAACCCAGACCAACTCACCTGGGGTAAAGTGTCCCCGATTAGCCCTAACGTCATAATTCCGTTTGTGACGGAGCCCGGCCTGCTCCTGTTGTCTCCAAGCAAAGGCATGTGCTGTCTCCAACCGGTCCTGAAGTTTCCTAGCATATTCAGGACCAGCCAAAACAGCAGGCGCATCCGGAGGATGTCCAAAATACAGTTCAGGTGGTGTGCACAGTTCTCTCCCCAACATGAGGAGTGATGGAGTACACGCCTTGGAGTCCAGCACAGCTGAGGGACACGGCATTAACACCAGGGTAAGGTATTCATCCCAGTCACGCTGATGCTCTGCTGTGAGGATGGCCAGCTGTTGTCCCAAAGTGCGGTGGAGCCTTTCCACCAGTCCATCACTCTGAGGGTGCAACTGTGTTGTTCTGGTCTTCCACATACCTAGGTGGCTACTATACATGGCAGAAAACACTTTTGACTCAAAAGTTCTCCCCTGGTCGCTATGGATAGTATCTGGCACCCCAAACCTGCTAATCCGACCTCCCACTAAGGTATCTGCCACTGTCTCTGCATCCTGGAATGGCATAAGCCCCTGGCCATTTTGTGAAATAATCAATAGCTGACATGACATAGCGATTCCCTTTATCGGAGCGTGGCAGTGGACCCATAATGTCTACTGCCACTCTGTCCATAGGTACTAAAGTACCCCAACACTCTCTCCCCTCTGGACTCTCCTGGGAGAGGATATCCCCCATCCCCTACAGTACTCGCATCTGTGTCTAGAATGAAAGGGAGAGACACCCCGCTCCAGGTTGCCGCCTTAGACGGCAGGTCACTAACTACAATAACCCACATGACCCAACCATTACAGACTGTTCTTTCAGGTAATCACACCGAGTTTAGGTTCCTTTTTTTTTTTCCGCTGAACAACCCAAAATAGTTTTTGGTTTTGACTGGCTTTTGGAACATAACCCACTTATTAACTGGTCAGACTGCTCAATCACTTCCTGGTCATCTAACTGTCACTCCTCATGTCTCCAGGCTGCCGTTCCTTGTAGCCCGCCCCTGAAGGACGTCTCCATCGATTCCCAGGACCTCAGTAATGTTCCCAGGGAGTATCTTGATATCAAGCAGGCCTTTAACAAAGGTAAGGCCTGCTCTCTACCACCCCACACACCCTATGACTGTGCTATTGATCTTCTTCCCGGAGCCCCTTTACCATCAAGCAGACTATATAATATCTCCCATAAGGAGCGGGAATCGATAGAGACCTATATCAATGAGTACCTCGCCGCTGGGATTATTAGGTCCTTCTCATCTCCGTTAGGGGCGGGTTTTTTCTTTGTTTCTAAGAAGGATTGTTCGCTACGACCTTGCATTGATTACAGGGTCTAAACACTATCACCATTAAGAATAAGTAAACTCTGCCCCTTAATACCGCCGCCTTCGAGTCCCTTCACCAAGCCACCATTTTCACCAAACTGGACCTCCGCAGCTCCTACCACCTCGTCTGCATTCGCCAGGGAGATGAATGGAAAACAGCGTTCAAAACACCCCTTGGCCACTTTGAATATTTAGTCATGCCTTTTGGTTTATGCAACACCCCATCCGTTTTCTAAGCGTTAATTAACAATGTTCTCCGTGATTTTCTCAACGTTTTTGTTTTTGTATACCTTGACGACATTCTCATTTTTTCCAAGAACCCAGCAGAACATAAATCCCACGTCCGCCAAGTCCTTCAGCGCCTCCTCCAGAACCGGTTATACGTTAAGGCCGAGAAATGTGAGTTCAATCAGACATCAATCACATTTCTCGGCTACATTTTTGAGAGCGGGCAGATCAGAGCAGATCCCTCTAAGGTCCTTGCAGTCACCAACTGGCCCACACCTAACTCCCGACGACAGTTGCAACGATTCCTAGGTTTTGCCAATTTCTACCGCCGTTTTATCAATAACTACAGTCAGACCGTTTCCCAGCTCACAGCTCTTACATCAGTAAACAGAACATTCTCCTGGACTCCCGAAGCAGATGTAGCCTTCCAAGACATAAAGACTCTGTTCTCCCAAGCCCCGGTCCTAATTCAGCCAGATCCCATTCGTCAGTTCACTCTAGAGGTGGATGCCTCCGACCTGGGTGTTGGAGCCATCCTTTCTTAGAGGTCCGAGAAGGACAACACCCTTCATCCCTGCGCCTTTTTCTCCCGTCGTCTAACCCCTGCTGAGCGCAATTACGACGTGGGACACCGTGAGCTCCTGGCAATTAAACTTGCCCTGGAAGAATGGCGTCATTAGTTGGAGGGTGCAGATTAACCAGTACTTGTTTGGACTGACCACCGAAACCTCGAGTATATTGAGTCAGCAAAACGTCTCAACCCCCGACAGTCTCGATGGTCCCTATTTTTCTCCAGATTCAACCTCTCTATTTCTTTCAGGCCCGGGTCAAAAAATATCAAACCAGATGCTCTCTCTCGCCAATTCTCACCAGATGACAGTCATCCAGTTCCAGCTCCCATAATCTCCCCCGATTGCGTGGTTGGCTCGGTATCGTGGGAGATCGAGGGCATCGTTAAAGAGGCGCTCCTCCATGACCCAGATCCTAGGACCCCTCCTCAAAGAACCATGTAAGTATCCACTCCCGTCCGGTCTAAAGTCATACATTGGTTCCATACTTCTCTCTTATTTTGCCACCCTGGTTCCAGTCGGACCACTGCTTTAATCTCCCGTAGTTTCTGGTGGACGAACCTCAACAGAAAGTACTTGATTACATCTACGCCTGCCCAATCTGTTCTCGTAATAAGACCGTAAACAAACCTCCCTCGGGCCTTTTACAGCCCCTGGGGATCCCCACACGTCCCTGATCCCATATAGCCATAGACTTTATCAACGGTCTCGCTCCATCTCAGGGTATGACCACTCGTTTCTCTCCGCAAACTACCCTCAGCTGTTCAGACCGCCCGTCTCCTGATTAAGCATGTCTCCCGGTTACATGGTATACCGGTTGACATTCTCTCTTACCGTGGCCCCCAATTTGCCTCACAGGTCTGGAGGCATTTTTGTGATGCACTGGGGGCCAAGACTAGTTTGACTTCTGGTTATCACCCGCAGTCTAACGGTCACACGGAACGGCTTAATCAGGAGGTCAAGGCGGCTCTCCGTTGTCTCACATCCACCCATCAGGCTGACTGGAACCAGCATCTCCCCTGGATAGAATACGCTCACAATTCACGCGTCTCCGCAGCAACTGGTTTATAGCCCTTTCAGATCTCCCTAGGGTACCAGCCACCACTGTTCCCCACAGACCAAAGGGATATCTCGGTGACTTCCGTTCACCACCAGATCCGCCGTATTGAGACTATTTGGAAAAACACCATTGCTGCATTACAACGTTCCTCTGCCTCTAACAAAAGATTTGCTGACCGGAGACGTACACCTGCTCCAACCAACTCTCCTGGTCAGAAGGTCTGGCTCTTGTCCCGGGATACCCTTTTAAAGGCTGTCACACGGAAACTCTCGCCCCGCTTCATCGGTCCCTACACCATCGACTCCGTTATCAATCCCTCCTCTGTTCGTCTCCGTCTGTCCCTATCACTCCGGACCCACCCCACCTTCCATGTGTCCCAGATAAAGCCGGTCTTAACCAGTACTTTGTGCCCTCCAGCCGACGCCCCTCCACCTGCCCGTATCGTTGATGGGCACCCGGCTTATGATGTCCGGAGGATCGTGGCTACCCGTCGACGGGGTCGTGGTCATCAGTTCCTCGTCGACTGGGAGGGTTACGGTCACGAGGAGCGTAGCTGGGTGCCTAATTCTTTCATTTTGGATCCTGGTCTCATTGATGATTTTGTGGCCTCTTCTTCGTCGTCTGGACCGCCAGGTGGCGGTCCTTAAGGGGGGGGGGGGGGGGTACTGTCAGTGTGAGTCTTTTCTAGGCACTTCCCCAGGTTCGCAGAGGGGGTCGTTTGTTTCTCTGATGCTGGAGCTCCTTCCACAGGTGCAACTGGTTTCCACTGACGAGCTGGGCCAGTATAAGAGGAATGGTGAACCAGCTACTCACCGCCTGAGTATTATCTACCACTGGTAATCAGTCCTCAGTGCTCCTCGTTACTATTTTTGAATGGTCATAGTAATCCCTAGTGTTTCCTGCTTTTCAGCAACTTTTGGATTTTTGTATGCCTCCTGTGATCTCTTGTATTTTTGCAGTCTCTAGTGTTTTTGTGCTCTCTTGTATTTTTGCAGTCTCTAGTATTTTTGTGGTCTCTAGTGTTTTTTGCTCCCTACTATCTATAGAGATTTTTGAATGTTTTTTTTGGACTCACCGTTAATTTGCTACTTTGTTTTCTCCTTCGCTCTAAACAGCCGTTGTGTCTCCGCCCCAGGTTTCCCCTTGCATCCAGCGCTCTATTCTGCAGTTCCTCTCTGGCTTCTCTCACCATCTGGTTCCCACTCCTCTTGGCTAACTCGGTCTGTCTGCTCTGACCTCCTCTGGAACATTACTCATCATCCCCTCTGGAAAGACTCACTATTAAACCCTCCCTGCCGAATCAACTCACCATCTCAAGTAAGATCGTTCCCTTCACTTATTTTCCCTTGCACTCACTGTTACTCACCTCACTTGTCCTCACCCCTCAAAATCTCCCGATCTCCCACGTCGCTGACGCTCACAGTTCCCCGCCGTTCTCTGTTTTCCAGCTGTTTCCCGCTCCAAGCCATTCACTGCTGTTGCCTGCTGCCGATCTATCTGGATCTCTTTACCTAATTATCCACCAAAATAAATCATTTTAAACGTCTCTTGAGAGTTCTCTGTTTATGTATGTCCGAAGTCTAAATCGAAACATGACACATGGCTTGATAAAAACACAATTGATACTGTCCTGATTGAAGCTAGTCAACCGCACTTTAATTGTTTATCTGAAACACGTCAAAACCAGAGGGTTGTGTGGGGTGGGGGTTGTGCCATATTCAGGGACAAAATAGCCGTCCATAAATTAGCATTTGCTGTTTTTTCATCATTTGAGTACGTATCATTCAAAATGGATACAAGTGCTGTCCTTGAGATGTTTAGTCTAACTCAGCATATGAAAAAACCTACACACAACAGGGGACACACTCTAGATGTGGTATGGCTCTCAACTGGTTTAAGTCCTACCTTGAGGACAGGTGTTCATTTGTTCAAATTGGGAACTGCGTCTCCGACCGAATGGATGTGACCTGTGGTGTTCCCCAGGGGTCGATCCTGGGACCCCTTTTATTCAATCTGTACATGCTTCCACTGGGTCAGCTAATAGGTGGCCATGATGTGTCCTACCACAACTATGCTGATGACACTCAGATCTAATTGTCGCTGACAGCAGGAGAACATGGGCCTGTTGATTTATTGTGTCATTGTATCGAACAGATCAGTCTGTGGATGCAGAATAACTTCCTCCAGTTAAACTCAGACAAAACTGAAATCTTTGTCTGTGGCCCACAGAAACAAAGAGAAAGTGTCAGCAGTTACCGTCTGACTCTCTCTCTGGAACCTAAACATCAGGTCAAAAATCTTGGGGTAGTATTGGATTCTGACCTGAACTCAACAGCCACATTAAATCAGTAACATCAGCAGGCTTTTACCATCTTAAAAACATTGTCAGAATCAGAAGAATAGTCTCTAAACCAGACCTAGAAAGACTTATCCATGCTTTTATCTCTAGCAGGTTAGACTACTGTAACGGCCTGCTCACTGGGCTTTCTAAACGGGCTTTAAGACAGCTTCAGAACATCCAGAATACTGCTGCTCGAGTTCTGACCAAAACCAGGAAATATGACCACATTAGTCCATTGCTCAGGTCTCTGCACTGGCCTCTTGTCACTAGACTTTAAAACAGCCTTGCTTCTGTACAAGTCTTTTCATGGTTTAGCCCCAAAGTACATAAGGACATATTAACTTCATATTAACCAGCCGGGACTCGGAGAACCTCGGGTAGTGGCCTCGTGCTGATGCCCAGAGTCATTTCAGTTTTATGCTCCTAAAATCTGGAACAGTCTTCCTGAAGAGGTGAGACTGGTTTCAACTCGGCCGTTGTTTAAATCCAGGCTGAAAACATCCTTGTTTAACTGTGCATATAGCAACTGAGAATATTATTACAATTATTATTATTCTATTTTTATCTTATTTCTTAAATTCAAAGTTGATTTTATTGTTTTATTTTCTGCTCCTTCTTTCCTATGTAAAGCACTTTGAATTGTCTTTTACACAAAAATGCGCAATACAAATAAACTTGCCTTGCCTTGCCTTACCTAATTTTATCAGTTCAACTTTGCACAACTGCAGCTGTTGCAGATTTGCTTGTACATATAATTTAAAGCATTTTTACATTTTACAGAATTTTTTATTTAATTTTTATTTAGATCACTACTCCTTGTCTGTATGCTGCAACTGCGAATTAATTTCCCTGCAGGGATGAATAAAGTACCTGTATTCTATTCTATTCTATTCTATTCTATTCTATTCTATTTTATTGTATTCTATTCTATTCTGTAAACACATCCCCTGAAAAATTGTATATCTATGAGATACAAAATAAATCGGGTTTTAACTAAATTAGAATTTAGCAGGCTTTTTCATATGTATGCAGTTATTGTCTGTTTCCTGCCAACCAGTTTGTACTGACACCTGGTAGTTTGGAACATAAATAGATATTCAGAAATAAAACAAACAGGACATGGCCATGTGACAAAATGTATGGAATTGAAGTTAATGTGATAGCTTGCAATTTCAGCTTTCTGGGGTCTAACTTCGCTATCTATCAATCAACCCATGGATTGGTAATTTGTGTAAATTAGTGGCAAATTCTTACTCTGCAGAAAATGAAGTCCAGCCTTATACACTAAAGTGCTGTGAATATTTACTTTATCCATCACTATAATCAGGACAACACATGCTGATAATGTGTCCCATCTGATATGTTTGTTTTTCTAAATTACTGACAAAGTTTCCAAAAGCAAAAAACATTTTTTATAGAAAAACAATGTTTTTTCTCATATAAATCTTTAACCTTTAACATGAAACATACGATTGCTCTTAGATTCTGTTAACTGGCATTTGATCATTTGGTTGAAACACAGTTATAGTACTGAGAAATCTACTATAACGGGTTGCTGAAATGAGAGTTGTACTTAGGTTTCTCTTTGATAGTCCCATAATAGAAACACCATCCAACTCCCATGACACAATATCAGCAGATGCACACACACACACACACACTCTCTCTCTCACACACACACACACACACACACACACACACACACACACACACACACACACACACACACACACACACACACACACACACACACACACACACACACACACACACTCTCTCTTTCTCTCTCTCTCTTAATTGAATGTATTTAGAGCACATCCTTGGAGTATGTATTTGTGTCCGTGCAGATGAAAAGTGAGAATGTCATTACTGTGCAGAACTTGTAAAAGCAGGTGAGAATTCCAACAACAGCTTTAGTACTGAGATCCTATTTTCATTAACATATGATGTTTTGGATTGGGTCAGTCATCCAGGCTATAGTAAAATATTTTAAAAGGGGTAAAATAAAATAAAATAATTATAATATTTTCTCTTGAACTGTGTGATTGGATCATTAAATTTTCTTACTGTTTAAGAAAAGGTACATAATCTGTTTGATAAAGACGCTATGCACAGCTTGAAACACATTGATCTCTGAACCCTTTAAGTGCCAGATTTTTTTCAAGAAAATATTCAATTTCCAAAGCCTATAACTTTAAAGTGGTTTGAGATAAAGCTATACTGTCAATGAGAAAATTGTTCAGTATGACTTGAAGTCTGTAATGGGAGTGAAAATTTTAGTCTAATTTGCATATTATTACGTCACAAGGCAGCAACCTTATTAGAAAATTTTGAGTTTTGATTTCAAGATTTCAAAAGGCTATACCTTTTAAGTGGTTTGATAGAAACCAATATTGTCCATGAGAAAACTGTTCAGTATGACTCAAAGTCTGAGAAGAGAGTGAAATTATTAATCTAAATTGTATATTATGATGTCACAAGGTAGCGGCCAAATTGGAAAATGTTTAATTTTGATATCAAGGTGTCAAAAGGCTATAACTTTGAAGTGGATTGAGATAAACGTATACTATCAATGAGAAATATCTTCAGTATGAATCTAACTTTGAGATAGATGTATATTTATCATGTAATTAGATTATTGTGACATCCACAGGTGGTGGCCATATTGGAAAATGTTCAATTTTGATATCAAGGTTTGAAAACGCTATGACTTTGAAGTGGTTTGAGATAAACGTATACTATCAATGAGAAATATCTTCAGTATGAATCTAAATTTGGGATAGAAGTAGATTTGTCATGTAATTAGATTATTGTGACATCAACAGATGGCAGTTAAATTGGAAAATGTCAATGTCTTTTAAACTTCATTCAGTTAATTTAAATAGCAGCAATTTACAACACTTGTCACCTTAAGGTATTTTGCAAGATAATTAATTCAGGGCTACCAACTCTCACGCATTGGCCGTGGCGTGTGTCTGTTGCTGGCAACTAGCGCAGCTAGCGAGTGATGCTAGTGAAAAGAAAGAGACTCTGTCTCCCAACCAGGTGAAAGGAAGAGGAAAGGTGGCGCATACAATGAGAGAGGCAAAAAGAGAAAACTGATGGAGGAGGATGCAACCAAATGCAGAAAAGTAACAGGTTTTTTTTAAGTTTAATGTACAAACATTTTGTTTTTAAAGTTTAAACACAGTATGATATCCAGAGACTGCCAAAGGTACTTGATACTGCAGACATTCAGGCTACATACAGAGAGTAAATATGGAGCCTATATAGCTTTGATTTTAAAATCATTTAAATTTTAAGGCTACTGATTTACAAGCCACTTAATTTATATTATTATTAAAAAATAATTTGGTTTGAAATTATTAATTTGTGAAACAAATTTGAATAATAATAATACTGATACCATTATCATATATGAATAAGAGGCCAAATTAGTGAGACATATACTACATTATCTCACTGCATGGACTATAGTGTAAGGAAAAACACTGTAAGCATGGTTTTGCTATTAAAGGGGGTGATTAAAATGACAACAGTTCTGCTGGTGCTTCAGGAAAAGTAGCACATTTGGGAGAAGGTACAGAACCATTTCTACAGTAGAGCGGCAACATTCACCAAGTGACATTTGAACACCAACAGATGGTAGCATAGACATAAATGGCTCTCAGCTGTAATACTAGCTTTCTTCGCACTATAGCGTTATTCTATTAAGGGTTTTCACTCCTGTTCGCACAAATTCAGGTGGACAGATTGCAGCTTCCGCTGTCTGGTTTCTCCCTCAAAGGAAACACGGTTGTTGATTTAGGAACCGTAAATAAATTTTCAAACCGAACACTCTTGAAAAAACAAAAATCAATAGCTTTCTTGTTGTGGCACAGAAGGACAAAACATTACTTTAGAATTATTCTACAGCATAACACAGATGAGGCACACTTGGTTTTATCCAAGTTTAACCCATTTTATATTTATTCATTTTTACTGTAAATATTTCTCCAATAGATCCCTGTTCATCTGACCCACTCACCCTAAATCAGTCTTAAAATGTGGCACAGATGAGGAACACTTTGTTTTATCCAAGTTTAACAGAGTTTCTATCTTTTAAGTTTTACTGTAAAAAACAGGCATTTTCTAATAATTAACTATCCATCAACTTACAGAACACATGAAAAAAGGCTATAACACTTAATAACTTATTTCCACTGAGTTCTTGACCGATTCCTCATAGGATACGGGAGTAAAACTGCACCAGAGGCTTGCAACAATTGCAAAGCTGGTCCTAGTGCTTCCCCACTCTAAAGCAGATGCAGAACGGGTACTTTTGTTGTTAGGACTAAATAAGACCAAGACCAGGAACAGCTTGGCTCTGGAACACTGACATCAATAATGAAAATTCAAATGGCCTTGAGCCTTGCCTTGAGTGAGGGCCCTCATAATCAAGGCCTCAAATAAGGCCACAGGCCAGATGAACAACGCAAACAGATCTTGAGATTGTTAAATTCCCTTTCTTCTCTTGGTGCCACTTCCTTTATTTAGTTGGGTTGTTGACTGTTTTATTTTGAAGTTCCTGTCTTTTTGCGTTCTCACCTCTTTTTATTACCTGATGTCTTACCAAAATTGATTTTACCACCTTGTGTTTTTAACCTCAGCATCTCCGTTTGTCTTTGTCGGATGGTCTCTATTCCATCACCCTTTTTCCCTTCCAGCCTTGTGTTTCCCACATGAAATTTATAAAATACCTGTAATCATAAGTTGTTGTTATGTATTTTACCCGCTTGTGTTGAACTTTATTATTTTCTGTTAAACTTTTTACTTGTCTGAGACCAGGCTCGTTGAACCTTTTTGTTGGTACTTTGTTTCAGTTGCACTTTGAAGACCTTATTAATTTACCTTTTTGGTAATTTTTTAGTGTAAAAACCTAATATGTATATACAAATAAATGTTTGATTAAACACACACAAAATGACACCCTTGTGTCTTCAGAAGATCCTGCCCAGTTGGAAAATCAGTCTGGCTGGGTGAGTGTACAGAGAAACCATTGTGTCAGAACCCAGCATAGGGCTCACCACCAACCTGTTCACATATCAAATTCCCAACTTAGAGTTACACCTGCTGAGAAGCAGACTCTGGTAATTGGCAGCTCCATAGTCAGAAACTTGGCTTTAGATAAACCAACGACCATAGTCAAATGCTTGCCAGGGCCCGGAACAGGCGACATAAAGTCATACCTCAAAATGCTGGCTAAGGATAATTGTAAATACAGTAAGATTGTTATTCATGGTATCCAGGAAACGGTGTGGGCTAGTTTGATAATTGGCAAACTTTTTGAGGGAAACCTGGTCTGATCCGAAGAGACAGCATCCATCCCACTTTGGATGGAGCGGGTCTTCTTTCTAGAAATATGACTGAATTTATTTCCTTCCCGAGTTACTGACAAACCAGGGTCCAGACCAGGAACCAGAGTTGTAGTTTAAGACTCCTTTCTGCAGCTTATCTACAGTTACCTACCCATTATCGCATTGAGACTATGTTCTGCACATGGCCAAAACCAAATAGATTAAAGATCAATCTAAAAAGAGTGAATCCTGAAAATATCATTGAGATAAAAAAAACTCAGAATAAAAAAAAAAGTACAACTATTAAGTGTGGATTATTAAACATCAGATCTCTCTCCTCAAAGTCTTCATTAGTTAACAACTTAATTCTTGATAGTCAAATTGATTTGCTTTGCCTCACAGAAACCTGGCTGAATCAAGAGGATTATGTTAGTATCAATGAATCAACTCCCTCTAATTATTCAGATTTTCACATTCCTAAAAGTACTGGGAGAGGTGGAGTAGGAAGTATTTTTCAATCAAATTTATTAATTAATCCCAGGCCTACCAATAGTTATAGTTCTTTAGAACATTTAACCCTTAGTCTTCCTCATCCAACTTCTAAAAGTTGGATGAGGAAAAAGTTACAGCAATACCTAATAGCCCTTTTCTTT
The DNA here is from genome assembly GCA_032876305.1 of Orestias chungarensis. Lineage (NCBI taxonomy): Eukaryota > Metazoa > Chordata > Actinopteri > Cyprinodontiformes > Cyprinodontidae > Orestias > Orestias chungarensis. Next base: position 2,047,060 of record JAVLVB010000475.1, read on the forward strand.
CTGACCATTTTGTGATAACTTTTGAGTTCTTTTTTTACTGAGTACTCAAAACCTGAAAGAAAGGTCTATCAGACAATGCTGTGATAACTTTAAAATAATCCATTCACCTTTAATTTTTCAGTATCTCAGAGAAACACAGTGGAGGGTAGCAAATTAATTTCATGCCCTACACAAATTGATTCCCTTGTTCATAGTATTACGTCCTCATTGTGTATTGCATTACAGAATATAGAACCCATAAAAAAGGAAAGCGATTACTCTTAGAAGGTTGGCTCCGTGGTTTAATTCGCAACTTCGTAACTTGAAGGGAAACACCAGGAAATTGGAGAAGAAATGACGGTCTTCACTTTTAGAGGAGTCCTGCTCCTTTTATGCAGCATGCTTTTGTATAAAAGGACCCTTCGCCAAGCAAAAGCTGTGCCTTTTACTTAATTAATAGAGGAAAATAAGAACACTCCTAGGTTTCTTTTTAATATAGTGGCCAAACTGTTGTGCCATCCATTTCTCCAGCTCTTAGCTGTAAGGACTTTATGGAATTTTGTATTGATAAAATTGAATCTATTAAAACTAAAATTGATGGCATCCTCCTAAAGCTTAACTACTACCTCAGGAAGCAAGGAGGCTCTGAATAAGGCTTCGGGACCTGATCTCTGAAGTGTTTTGCTCAAGTTGAGCCTTCTGAGCGTTCAAAAACATTTTCATTTAAGCCAAAAAATTTGGTTGGATCCAATCCCAACCAAATTGTTTAAAAAAGTTTTTCCTATTATTATTACCCCCATTTTGGATATGATAAATCTGTCATTAGTGCATGGCTATGGACCAGAAGCTCTTAAGCTAAGAGAGCTTTCCTTGAAGTCACTAATGTTTTTTCTCATGAACTCTTGTCTATTCTAGTTCTGTTATTTCTCAGTGCTGCTTTTGACACAGTCGATCACAATATCCTCATAGGAAGGCTTGAACGCATTTTTAGGGATCAAGGGAACAACGCTATGCTGGTTTAAATCATATTTGTCTGATAGATCCCAGTTTGTTCATCTTAATGACAAATGTTCTCCGCATTGTAAGGTTACTTGTGGAGTACCACAGGGTTCTGCACTTGGCCCAATTCTATTTTCTATATACATGCTCCCTATCGATAAAATCATCAGATAGCATGGTACTAATTTCCAGGTTATGATGATGATACTCAACTGTATTTACCCATAAATCCTTATTAATCCAATCAGTTTGCTAGATTACAGGCATGTCTTGAAAACATGAAAATGTGTATGACTTTAAACTTTCTGCTCTTGAACTCTGAAAAAACAGACGTTGGTATTTTTAGACCAGAACCTCTAAAAACGAAACTGCTTAGTCAACCCCTTAAACTGGATAGCATCAAAATGGCCTCTGGTAACAATATAAAGAACGTTGGTGTTATTTTTAATCAGGATTTGTCTTTCAAGTCCTATATAAAAAAGGTTTCCAAGATTTCCTTTTTTCACCTTGGGAATATTGCAAAAATTAGATATACTCTCTCTAGGACTGATGCTGAAAAATTAGTCCATCGATTTGTTACTTCAAGGCTGGACTATTGTAACTCTTTATTAGCATGAAGTTCACGAAAAGCAATTAAAATTCTTTAGTTGGTCCAAATCGCTGCAACAAGAGTTCTGATGAAACTTAAAAAGAGAGACCATATCTCCCCTATTTTAGCTTCCCTTCATTGGCTCCCTGTCAAACTTTGAATGGATTTTAAGATTCTTCTTTTGACATATAAAGCCCTTACTTATCAGACTCTATCATACATCAGGGATCTGATTACTCCTCATGTCCCTAACTGAGACTTTCACTCTCAGACTGCAGGTTTACTGGTGGTTCCTAGAATCTGTAAAATATCTGCCTCCCATTATGTTTTTAGTTATCAGACTCCTCTCCTGTGGAACCAGCTCCCAGCTTTAGTCTGTGAGGCAGACACCCTGTCCAGTTTCAAAGCTAGGCTTAAAACCTTCCTGTTTGATAAAGCTTACTGTATAGTTAGGAAGAGTTAGACAAGACAGCCTAATCTAGTTGGGTGAAGAACTCAGTCTAGACAGACAGTTCTCCTTTGCTCTACCTACTTCATGTCTCTCTCTACAGTGAGACATGGAGACATGGTTATTTAAGTTATTTCTATAGTTATGCAGCTATAGGCTTAGACTGCTGGAGGACAATGTGACCACTTCTCACTCTGCTACTTCCTTCCTTTTTCCCATCTAATTTAGTTGTCGTTATTTCAACCTTGTTAACTGTTTGTTTTCTCTTAGTGTTATTCTCTCCATAGTAGCCACAACTGGTCTAGGATTCTGTTAGCTGAGGTGAACATGGGATGAGATGCTGCCAGCGACGCTGTACAACTGTTGCTATAAACTCTCCTTTTTTCTGTATCCTCTGCATCTATTTTAGTTTTCTGTCTCTTTAAACCCCCAGTCGCTCGTGGCAGATGGCTGCTTGTACTGAGCCAGGTTCTGTTGGAGGTTTCTTCCTGTTAAAGGGGAGTATTTCATCTCCACTGTGGGTACATGCATGCTCAGTATGAGGGATTGCTTTAAAGTCAACGACAATACAAGCCATTGTAACGATCTGTTGATTCCAGAGAAATTCAATGCTGCAAGTTAATGACTCGATGTAATCTGCTGGGCTTCCTTAAAATGAAAACTTTTTCAAACGGATTTGTAATAATGTATCTATGATTTGAATTAATTGTTTATAAAGTGCCTTGAGAGGACATCTGTTGTATAATGGCGCTGTATAAATAAACTGATTCTTGTTTCATGTCTTCCTGCTATGAATGAAGCAAAAGTTTGGTTGGCACCACCAAATCTCACTCTTAGGTTTTTTGAAAAGTTGGTAGCCCTGATTAATTTAAGTTACAAACATAAATACATTCTAGTTCATTCAAGTTATCAAACAATTTACCAAGCTAGTGTAATATTATGGTTGGCTTAAAAAGTTCTGTGTTTCAGAAAACTCAGGAGACAGCTTCTAGTCAGTGACTTGTAGCATTAATTCGTCCTGGCTTAGTGAGACAGAAATATGTGTCGTTGTCACTTGAGAAGACAAAAAAACTAAATAAGGAACTGATAATCAGTAAAGTAAGCTTATTGCAGGTTAGGGAGAACCGATGACCCCATCTAGAAAGGTGTCACAGCTTAAAGAATGCCAAACCATGTGTAGCTTCCTTGGCATGAAGAACAATGGAAATAAAAGATAAACTTATATTTTGAAATAGCAGCAGCTAATACAGGAGGAAAAGTGGTAGTATTTTCCAGCAGCAGCTTACGTCTTATTGGATGGCCTTAACAAGAAACATAGAGGCTGGTATAAGAACAGTTTATCTGACAATGCAATGCATTAATCAACAAACTTCAGCAGAAAAGGGATGAGTTTCATCATCTTTATAGCCCCGTACATAAATTGGTGACTCTAACTTGACATCAAAGGTGGTACAGGGAGAGCAGCCTAATCCTTCTAAGAGGGTTAGTGGCTACCTGTGCTAACTCCGGACTCACACATAAATATGGATAGTTTTAATTTATTCCAGGCTGACAGAACCAGGGAGAACAATAAAATGGAGTCTGACTGTGTTTATTAATAATAGATGGTGTAAACTATTAAACAGTCAATCTGCAGTAAACAGACATTGAACTGCGAGGTGTTAGCATGAGACCTTACAAACTACCTTGGGAGTATTATTGTATATGTCACGCCCTCTGCTAATGCTGCTAAAGACTCCTTGTGTCTCCTTGTCCTCCACTCTCTCCACCTTTCAACAGTATTTTACCTGCCACAAAGACTATGGAACACCTGACCTATTGTAATCCAACCTTAAGTTGGCAAATACATCAACTCTATTTCCCCTGGGAGGTACAGATCACTGACTCGTTCATCTCCTGTCTGTGCATAAACCTCTGGTACACAGAGAGAACATGTTGTGAAATGCACTAAAGAGATGGTAAAAGAGACTGAAGAAGCTCTGAGGGACTATTTCAGCTCCACTGTATTGGGAGAGCTCTGTACTCTCATGGGGACAATTTAGACTACATTAACTTTTGTATTTAACATACTGTGCCCATCAAGAAGGTAAAGTGTTTCTCTAACAAAAAACTGTGAATAAACCCTAAAATAAAGGCTCTTCTTCTGTAAAGAATTAGACCTGTAGATCAGAAAACATGGAGGGGCTGAAATCTGTATAGAAGGAACTAATAAGGAAAACCAGTGATCAGAGATGTGTTGCTTCTTTCAACATTTCTCTCACCCAATCTCTGCTGTTCCTCCTTGTTAAAAACTGAGATTAACTGTTTATTGGTTTACCTGCCTTTAGTGTCCTTTGTCTTGCTTTGGTCTGATAGTGCATTCCACTTTTAGTTTCCAAAATAAATGGCCCAGCTTCTCATTCAAAAAGTGGGAGAAACTTCAACTACCCCCCAATTCCAACTTTCAAAGTTGTAGACCTTCAGGGTAATTTAAATGCTGCATAACATTCACCGTTACAGAAGTCGCAGAGGGGGACTATACTCCAATAGAGAAGAAGGCAGTAACCACAATGAGTAAGCATAAAACACGATTTAACCAAAATACTTTAACACAGACCGATTTCAGTAACAATAAAGAAACACAGCTTATTTAATATGGCATGGAAGAAAAAATAAAAACTAAGACAAAACACAGACAACAAATGATGCATTCTATAAATCCAAAACAGCTCACAATCATGCCACTGGGTCTGTCTATCGCCACAGATATTTTTCCTCCCTGACCACAAACCTCACTCATTGGAATGAGAATGAAATAAATTATAAGATTAAGAAAAAATCATTGTCTGAAATGAGGTTCTTCTTCTAACTGAAATTGTACAGTTTATTAAAATAGGTGCTTTGTGAAGTGAAAAGCATCTGTAAAAGTGTATTCAAAATTTTGATCTTGTCTAGTTGAGTTTCAAAGATGTTACTCTTATTTCAGTCATATTTAAAACAGTGGTGTTGGTCATTTTCAAATGCAGTAAATGAAAACATATCAGGCTCAGTTTTATATCCAAAAATGTTTAAATGTCTCTGTGAGCACAATAACAAAGGTCAGACGAATCAAAATACTAGCATATTGCTCTGAATAATCCATTAATGTTGGATTTTGTTAGAACATTTTTATCTATTCTGGCCTAATGTGAAGAATGTTTAAGCTGACATAACTAAACCAATATAAAACTATCTATTGATAGGTTAGGATGAATGGCTCTTTTTTACCCTTACCAAATTTTCCAGTACTAGTTTCAATGGCTGATGAAGCTTGAATTCAGGGAGGTAATTTTGGGGAGAGACACAGGGGACATGTCCCCTGCACTTTTTTAAATGTCCGATTTGGTCCCCTGCACTTTTTACTGTCCAACAACAATGTTTCGCTACACTACACCGAAATTGTCAGCACTAGGACCAGGCGGGAAGCAACCGCTCAAGCTGAAGCCCGCTTCTCTGAGTTTAGACCGCCCACCAGCACTTGATTGGCTCTCTTTTGTTTTGATTTCTTGTGTGATTGGCTGTCTCCACTGTCACTCAATAGAAGTTAACGTTACAATCAGCGCCATAGAGAGAGTTCAGATACTCCCGATTAACTTCCATAGAATGAAGCATGGAGCTGCTAATAGCTCCAAACAACAGCAGTTCCAGCATTGGACGTAGTGCATTCTCTGTGTTTTCGGAAGTGTTGTCTACGGTAAGTAGATAAAAGTACAACTTTTTTTTGCTGTCGTGAAGCGTTAACTGACTGTTCCGTATCACAGTAATATTTTGTATCGCCAGTTTTCGTTAAGCATTTTAACTTGCTAACTTAATTTGCTAGTTGTGTTTTAGCTGCTGATCGCTCATTACAAGCTTGGCGGTTTAGACGGGTCCGTCTAATTCAGTGTTTTAAAATTTCCATCACAACCTACACTCTAAACTGAAATAATTTCCAAACTTTATTTCAGCCAGTCATACCCGTGTGGCCTTCTACCAGCAGTTGTGCCGGCTGGTCCGCGTGGATGTGTTCGGCGTCGCTACCTGTTCTACCTGGCGCTGGAGAACTCGCAGCACATGGAC
>JAVLVB010000475.1:2053251-2083794 GCA_032876305.1 Orestias chungarensis
GTGTGTGTGTGTGTGTGTGTGTGTGTGTGTGTGTGTGTGTGTGTGTGTGTGTGTGTGTATGTGTGAATGTATATATATGTAAATAGTTCTAGTATAGAATTAGTATAGAAGTCGTAGTAAATAGTAAAAGTTGTTCTTTATTTTAAAGCTTGTTTTGCATTTTACTTCTTTTTTTGCGTTTTACATATTTTACAATAAATTTTTTGGTCATTTATTTTGGCACAATTGAGTTATTTGGTCATGTAATCTGATTTCAACAAGAGAAGGTTTAAATTAAATGAATATTTTAATCATTGAATTATAAATAAAAGTTCTTAGATTACAAGCACAATCAACTAAATTTGCATGAATGCAGAAATTATAATAATTGTGTCTTCGAGTTAAGCATTCATTCCAGGTCTTCGAATCAAAACATGTTCCTCAGTATTTAAGCCTGGATCGTCTGTTCTCCTCCCGTCTCTCAGCTCCATCTCCTGCCATTTCCCTACAGTCTCCTAGTAAGCCTTTCTCCCTCTTGCTCGCTGGTTCTCTGTGCTGGTTCTCTCTCCATCATCTTTCTCCTCTGGTCCCGTCCTAGGTCTTTATTTTATGGTTCTTTCTCCTCAAGCCCCTTTGTTTCTGTAGTTGTTTGCTTCTTTGTTCTTCCAGTTACCTCACATAACTTATAGTTGATTAGTTCCCCCGTTTAACTCGTGTCACTTATTATTTATTATTTTATTTATTATCTTTATTTTTCCAACCTGTTTATTCCACTTGTTCATTCATATTTATTGTATTGTCTTTTAACGTTCCGTAGTTTCCGTGTTTCCGCTTTCCATATCCGTTTGTTTAGATTCCTTGTGTTTATGTCCCGCGGATCCTTGGTCCGTTACGCATTGTCCTTGTTCCGGTTTATGTTGTGTTCATTACTCATCTTAAATAAATTACTTTTCACACACAATTCCACCCCTGCTCGAGTGGTTTTCTCAAAACTTGACAATTTCGTCTATAATTGAATGCATATTAAGATTAAACGATTTAACACAGGACTAAGTTAATATAATTAATATTCCTGTTATCCTGTTATATATTTATAAACACTAAACTGTGCCTTTGTATCACATCAGTGTGTGGTCGCTTACACCAAGCTGACTGATTCAGCTAAATGAAAGTAAAGTGGGTGCTGTGAACTTCATTCATTGATTACTATTTAGTGAAGCTAAATACTTTAAAGTGCAGTATTTTGACACACTGCTGCACCTACAGCAAGCCAAGCAACAAGATGTTGTTTGTTTCCATCTGCTGTGGCAGATGTGGGATATTCTGAAGAGCCAATTGGCCATTACACTCCCCAAAGGAGCAACTACTTTACCTGAGATTACAAATAACTGCTGCGTTCCTTTCTCCACCTTCTCATCCCTGGTATTGTTTAATCCTTTATGTTCGACTGGCACCAGCAGGATGTATATTTAATATGACACATTACTGTAAGTGCCAAAAACATCAGGTGAAACAACTAGTGGAAGGGCAGATTGTAAGAAGGAAATTAAAAGAAGAGAAATTCAAACCAGAATATTGGTAATGTGTTTAGCATGACACATGTCACATCTTTGCAGAATCAGACAAAATTTTTACTTGGATCAGTAATTGATGACAAAGTAAAAGAAGCTGCTGGAGGGTAAAGAAACAAAAAAAAGCTTGTATTTATATTATGTAGTCGATTTTGATTTACAAATAAAATATATTGTAAAAAGGGGTTTCACAAAAGCTTTACTGTGTCAGTTTGTGACTCTTATCTGAAGCAATCACTGATGCTTATGAAACGTGACCTTGTGTTTAATGTAATAATTTAACTTTTAAAACATCATGTGGCATTGTTCAATGACAGCAACAACAGTATTGTTTACCAAGCCTTGCAGATGTTTTCATATCCATTGATCCTTTTCATTGGCTGTAACCTACAAACTTTAATAAAGAGCAGGAAGATGCCTTAACAGGTTTATCGAAGAACAGGTTGACTGGATAAAGAAATTGGGTAAATTTTATGAAGAGCATTTGATATACAATATGCAATTAACAATCTATTTTTTTAAATTGTACCTCTTAAAAAAATTCAGCAAATTAAAAACATATTAAAATATCTAGTATTATATATATATCATTTGATTTGTAGGGATTACTAACTCCAAATAAATGTATTTCTTCCTTGTTTCAAAGATGTATTAAAACTTGAGACAATGTTTTGGGTAAATAAAATTGGAAATGTGGTCAGAATTAGAATTAATTTATGCTTCTTTTTTTACAATAAGCAAATATATTCAAAACCTTTAAAGAAAGAGTGATTCTTATGGTTTGGGTGCATGTGAGTTTCATGATGTGAGAGAATTGCAAGGAGAGAAAGCTATTGTTGAAGGGTGAAGATGGGCAAAGTGACAGAGACAGATAGAGATTTCAAAAGGCTACCGTTTCTTATCAGCAAAGGTCACTCAAGCAATTACATGACACATTGATTTATATTCCTGGGGGCAAACACTCCCTGCACAATAACAACGAGTTTGACACGCAGAATCTCACATACACAAATGAAGACATGGTATTAATCTGCTACCCACTGATAATTATTATCATTTTACAGAGGGGTTTGGTAGCAGGCCAAGATCATTAAAGTCCAGCCACCAGAATCCAGATGTTTTAGTCTGTCAACCAGTAGATTTAAATAAAAAAATACAAGTTTTTAAACATGATCTTTTAGTTTGAATTTAGATTTGTTTGAAAAATAAACTATTCCATAATCAAATTTTAAGTCAATAAGGTTCCTAAGCTTTTGATTTAAATCTTTAATCCTGTGACGTCCAGGGTATAATTGGCTGTTTTTGACTACTTTTGATTTTATCTTTATATTTCACTCTAAAAAATGTTTACTTTACATTGCTTGGTATCCTTTCAGTTTGACATACCATATTAACACAGTTAACCTAAAATCACACAAACATCAAATCTGAATAGAAAAAAGTCATCTTTTTACTGTGAAAACCGCAAATATGTTTAATGAACAATTTTCACATCTTAGAATACAAATATAAATTGTATATAAAGCCAAAATACAATATTTCACAGAACAAAACAAATCGGGCGTTTATTGTACAGCTATTTACAAAACAATGTAATGTCTCACAAATATGTTTAACAAACCAATTTTAAAACTTAGGATGCAAATATAAATTCTAAATTTCAAATCCTATGTAAACTCGTATCACACAACAAAATAATTTAGCAATATCTACATAAAATGTAGGCAATGCCTCAGAGTTTATATTTGGTGGTTTCCATCAGCTCATCAGCAGAGCTGCTTAAAAGGAGTGGAGGACTTCATACACTCTGCCTGAGTGTTCGTTATCCACTTTTAACATTGTTTCTCAGCTTTCAGTGAAGATTCTCTCTTTGACTGCTTGTGTTTTACTCTCTTGTTATATCTTCGTGATTATCTCTCTTTTTGTGACCAACCCTGGTCCAAGTCTCAGTTACTCCAAAAACTTCTCCGTGAACCCATCTGGTTTCAAGCCTTCCTCTGGTCCTAACTCTGCATGCCCAGCTCATTCTGCCTGCTTCTACACATCTGGACAACATCTGTCCCTCCGCTCCAGTCAGTCTCCTTCAGCCCGTGCACCTACCCCCTAGTGGATCCATGCTCTCTCCAACAAAGACCCACTCCTGTTGATTAAACTCACCTATGGCTTTAAGTCACCTGCTCTGTCCCCTCTTCCAGTGCTCCCGGTTCCCAGTGTTGCTCCTGCTGTTCCAGTTTGCCAGTAAACCCCACTACTCATCAAATAAAACGTAATTTATTTAATTCTTGATCTTCTGAGAGTTTCTTGTTTATGTGGGTGAAAAGGCTTATTAATATCATGACAGTAGGTACTTGATTTGAACCTCTGCTTTGTCTGTCTCTGTCATTCTGTCCTTGGGCAGGACATTTCTCCTACTTTTTCTGCTGGTGGTAGTCAAATGGAATAGATAAATATTTGCTTGATTTGGCTTCAATTTATTTACTTAATTTAAAGTGCTATAAAACTACAGGCCATTTACCATTAATTTGCTGACAAAAACGGAAGACAAAAGTTCTTAAAGTTGCCCAATCACTAAAATTACTAAAGACATTTGTACAAGTGGGAAAACAATTTAGGGTAATTGCACACAATGTTTCCACGGCAGAATGGGTTAACTATAGTTAACAGACCAGCTAGAGTGTTGTGTCATGTGTTCTGAGATCTGTACGGCAGTGAGAATGTGGATGTGTATATATATAATGCAAGAAAAACTACATGCATATTAACAAAAAAAAAGCCAGCCAAAATGTTTTATCACACATCCACCGCTCCTGCTTTGAGTTTTGTTTTTTCAGGGCATCTGTTCTTCTTGGCACTTGATTAACAATTAGCCCAGCTACTTCAAATAGAATTAATTTCAGCCCACTTTATATTAATGGTAAATAAAGAAACCTATCACGTAACCTCCCAATTGCAAATAGCCATCCCTACAGCATAGTTCCATTATTTCTGCTAAGATGACGCTGACTGTATTTTTTTATAACACAATTACAGAAGGTAGTTTTAAATAATTACTCAGCTTTAGAAATGATTTAATTGACGTGTGGAAAGGCCACTTTGCTTTAGCTGTTTCACTAGTCAAAAACAATGGACTACTAATTGAATTTACAACCCAAATGAAAAATGGTTGAAAAAACGAAGAACAAACCCATGGTGGCTGTTGCAGTTTACACTTAATCTTAAAAGCACAAACACTTCCTGTAATATCGTTAATAGAAGCAAGAAAATAAGGCATGTTTTTCACAAACTGACACACATTACAATTGTAACATAATAAAAAACATGATTAGGAACAATCACTTCACTTGCACTTGCAGGAGACGTGAATTTCAAGAGTAAAAGCAAAACCAATTTGTATGCCATTTCATTTTTATATGCAGTGCCTTGCAAAACTATTAATTTCCTTGAATCTTTCATATTTTGTCATCTATAATCACATAACGCGGTGCTTTTTTACTAGTATTTTAAATGATAAACTATTTGGATGTCTGTATTACTTCCATCGAATAACCATACCTATTTGAGTTTGTAGTTGTGTCATGCTCTTTCCATTTTTGTTTGTTGGATTGAACACCAAGAGGTTATAGGCTTGGGTTGTTGGTTATAATCTAAATCTGCTTAAAAGCGAACAAAGTCGTTTTATTTTAGGTTTCTCTTATGCACTTTGTTCACTGATGTTCTTCAAAAAACCTTATTTAAATAATTAAGTAAACAATTAAATGATCTTATTTCAGGCAAATGTTTACAGCGTAATAACATTGGCCGTCATGTGTAATTACACTGCACACAGACAAGAGAGCTATATCGAATTTGGTATGCTTAAATGATCATACTCCTTTTGAGATGTAATGTTATTTAAAATTAATATGTAGACAATTAATATAATTTGTTTGAGGGCTTAAATTTGAAAGAATAATATATATGACAGTGTACTTATTTACTATAACTTTAATGCTGGATTTAAACAGACAATGTTTTAATCCAAAATGTCAATGTCAACAAAGCTGTACTCTCTGTTCACTGTGAAATGCCTTAATAGGATCTGCCTACATGGTGATGTCACAGGGTATATAAACAGCTCCTCTCCCCCCATCATCTTTTGTCTTTTCCACAAGTCGTGCTACGTGTAATTACAATTTAAGAGGAGACACTTGTTGCGGATCAATAATTTGTTTAATCTGCTAGACGGGAAAAGGACAAACTTTGAAGTGACCATGAAGTTTTGTGTCTGTGTGACTGCAAACGTCCGTTTTCTCATGTCTCTCTTACTATTATTGAGAAACAAGAAGTAACCCACAGAAGTTGTGTGTCAGCATATCATCAGAATAGGCTTTGCCCACAGAAGACATCAGAAACGGCTACAAGTCAGTTCTTTGCAACTCCATGTTTACAGACAAATCAGCTCCAAACCAGGACTTCTCACTGCATGCACCGACGTTTCCCTGAACCAACGGATTAAGTTTTTCCATGTATCTACCACAAACCCAGGCTCAAAATCTGCTGATTGATGAAACAGTTCACCTAACAGTTAGACTAAAGTTGAGTGAAAAGCAGGTCTGGGTAAAGGTTAGAGGTTAAAAACAATATATTTGTATGAATGCTTCATTGCTATTGCTGAATGCCTCGGAACTGTAAATAGCTGTTTATGTAAAGAAGCTACTGCTTCTTCTATGTTAGTGTGTATGTTTAAACTATTGCAGGTTTTCATTTGAAAAAAAAAAACACATTTTCCACCAAGCTTAGTGGCGAACTTGGCTGGAGTGCATCGACCTTTTAGCTGTGCAAATATATCTGCCACAAGGGTCTCAGTAGGTAATTGTCTAGCTTCACAGCTAAATTAGTCTGATAGCCTTTTTTTAGTTAGCCAGGAAGCTAACTCATAAATATATTAATAGATTTATTAATTATAAAACATTTATGAATCCATATAGCCAAACCCTCCAGTTGGTGCTTTTTTTGAGAAAATCCAACAAAGTTTGTTGTCAGTACAAATGTCTTGTTTCATCTGCATATAATAAAAGCTGAACCATAATTTAGTTCATTATTAGGGAAGTTTGTCATTTCACTGTGGTAAACGTGACATACAAGTTTATACAGTGAATATCTATTTATCCACACCGCTCAAAGCACTTTATAACCTAAGCCATATTTACCCAACAATATTCACAACATGCAGACAGTCATACACTAACACATAGATTGTTAGGCAACTGGCTTGCATAGGAACATGCTGACCTGTGACAGGAGGAAGTTGGAATTGCAACCACAACTTTTAAATTGCAAAAACAACCCAGACAGTTTCATCCATTTAAAATGTTTTGTGTGGCTACACTTTATGTACTACTTAAGAAAAAGCAACAAAGATAAGGTGACAGGCAAGATAATAAGAAAATGGAGAATACCACAATTTGCAAACTATTAGTTGCTAAAGACAGTTAAGTTGGCAGCTTCTTTGGAGAACATCAGCCATACATCAAAGTCCTATTCCACAGTTTCTGTTTAAATAAGATAAACAGTTATCCTGGTATAGAAAAAATATTATATATTATATTAAAGTCCAATTATTACTACTCTGGATATTGAAGTTCCTTTGAAGATCTGAGAATTTCGTCAATCATGAAAGTTCAAATGTTAAGTTCATAGGGACAGATTTTGAAAATTATAAACAGTGTGTAAACTGTTGTTGAAACAATATGAGGTCCCTAGATAAGAGGCATAGTACTGAGTGGATAGGTAGCCAGTCCATAGCTAAGCAAATGCATCCCAAAAATTGTTTAGTTCTGCACCTGTTGAAACAGTGTTTTATAATCTTTATGTCTTGATGTAGAACATGCAAATTTCATCCTTTATTATTTCATCAAAAAGTTGCAAAAATGTTGCTCATATGTCTTTTTTTCTGCTTGGTTGTGCTCTTCAGTTAACCTCCATGGACCTATGAAGAATTCACCACCACTATGACAGCCTTGTTGAAAAGCAGTTCTCCCTATTTTAAACTCACATTCTTAAAAACAACAACAATGTTTTTAAATCTGCTGTTAGAAAGATATCCTTGACAAATAGGCAAAGTAAATATGGTTGTATATCTTATGCCGCTGTTTGTGGAGGATGTGACTCTTCTAAATAATAAGAGCATATATGCAAGTGTTCATTGCAAAACCAACCAAGAAGAGATATGAGAGCTCTATTGCCATTCGGCACATAGACAATTAGTGTTCTCACCATTGAGGGGAGCCTTAGTCTAAAGGAAATTTTATAACACATTTTTTTGCAATAGGAAACAACAACATCCTTACTGTGTTTTTTGTAATGTTTTATCAAGCACATTTTAACCAGATATGTGTGATAACCAAAATAGAGACCAAAACTTGAAAATAAAGCAAAACAAATAAACAGGCTTGTTACTTTGAATGCTAAATTGTTTAAATCCTCATTAACATGTCGTTAAGATTTAATTTAAAAATCAAGATGAATATTTAGCTTGTAAGCAAGCATTAAAAAAAGATTATTAACCTAAATCTATGTCTCAACAAACTGGCAAATATAACAGCTTGACAAAAAAGTGAGAGAAACCAAACTACACAGTTCTGTTATGTAGAGATGAACAACAGCTACAACACTGCCAGGGATCAGCAGGCCGTGCCCTAAAGGAGCAAAGAGGGAAAAAAGACAGCAGGGAATAGCATACAGACATCCAATGGAAAGACAAATCTACAGGAAAGACAAATCCCACTGCAAGCAACAACTGTGACACATTTCTGTTTGAAGGACAAACAGCTAGACCGCAAAGTATGTCAGTGGGTTTAAAACAATACTACAAGGAGACATGCTGTTTAGTATACAGTATTTATTTACTAAGATACCAAAAAATAACTGCATGTTTTAATTTTTCTTGCAAAAATATTTGAGGTAAACAGCATGCATCTCCGTACAAACCCTTAGTTAATTTGATTACATGATTAACAGGTGTACTTAGACTATTTTGACTGAATCCAGCACCAGGGGGAAACACAATTCATCTCCCCGTGCAATAAATATTTTCCAGTTATGCATACATGTAAGCAAATTTGCATTATCAGCCAGTAAAACCCAATAACATCAATTTGTGGAAATGCATATTCAGATGGAATATGACAAATGAGGAAGGAATAAATAATGATATATTCATCAGCAAGAATAGACCAAATAAAAAGAAGGAAGGGATTATGATAGATTCATGGACGTGATGCTTTTTTTTTGTTATTTGTTATTCATTATTTGTCCATACATCAAACAAGAGACCTGTTTTCGATTAAGCTAAATAAGTTTTTACAGTAGTGGAGTTTATTTAAAGGCACTACTGTATACAACATTTCCTGTGGTTAACTCTAAACCAAATAGGTCACAAAAATAAAAAGATAAAAATCTGACAGAGAGATTAGAAACCTGAATTGAAGACCCATTATTTGAAAGGTTCATGATTTGAAAAATTTATGTAGTCAGAATTTACCATGCTATCAGATTAACATTAGTTATTAGTAAAAATTACAAAGTTGGGGCACTGCTTATCAGATATACTGTAATACTTAAATAATCAGTTCTTAGTAACTGATTATGAATGCTTAAGCAATAGAATAACAACAAATGAAAGAATAAATCCAGCTAGAAGGAATGAGTTTGCTTTTGAACATCAAGCTACCATGCATACAGCAATAACTACAACAAAAAAAAACTCATGCAACCATATCATATTTCAGTAAAAACTGTTAATTGTAAGGAACCGGTTTTATTTAAAAGAAATATGTAAAAAGGGCAGAGTAATCAAATTAATTATTAAAGATTAGGCCCTGCACAATAGATGACTCATAGCAACACTGAAATATGTAAAAATAATCCATCCAGCCAGACAGCCACCCCGCCACCCAACCATAAAGGTGGTTGAGACATGCCCTGACGGGCAATGTTATTACGCTATGAACATTTGCCTGAAATAAGATCATTTAATTGTTTACTAAATGATTTAAATACGCCAATTTTATTATCATAACAATTTTCGTATTTTTATTAGCTACAAATGCTTTTTCACATTTTTTTAATTTATTTTTTAATTTTTATTTTTTTGCAAGTCAACTATGAACTCCCTCATAAACTCTGCGGAAAACAGGCTTAATAAAAGAGGATATAAATGATCATATCATTCCACAATCATCCTATAGTTTATTTTGTTTTTCATTTCCACGTCAATAGCAAATTATCTGACGTTGAACGTACATTTAGATTGACTCAATTTCCCTGTTCTCCCCTTTTACCGTTTTATTTCTTTTGATTTCAAGCTGCCTAGGGCCTTTGGATCTGATAGATATAGCAGAGTTTCTGTTTATTACAGCTGTCAGTCGTCACTGTAATTAAGAGCAGCAATGAGGAATTGCCGGCATAGGCAATGATTCACAAGTACACACGTGCGTGCATAATCAGTCATGTGTAATTATAGTGGGGCTGGGAAAATATCTTCCAGTCAGTAACATTTCTGCATAGTGAGAGTCACAGTATGACAGAATAATGACTGTCATTATGGTATAAAGACACAGACTTGTAGTTCTAACAAATTTTGTCTCCTCTACCCATCATTAGCTCTGTTGTGTTCCTGTATGTAAATGTGTGTGTCCTTGCATGTGCCCCATGTTCAACTGTCTGTGAAGTTTTGATGTGACAGTATGCAAATAAGAATAATACATTTTCTTTGAACATTTCCAAATCACAAACACACATTTTAATTTTCTTAGGATCTAACATGCCTTAAAGATGTGTGATGAACATCAAATGGTATTTTGAGAATAAAACTGGCACCTGTTGCTTGACTTTTTTCACATTTTTTTCCCCCAATTTTAAAGTTAATGTAATTACATTTTAATGTTGTGTACAATTTTCATTACAAGTGAAACCTGGTGCCTTCATATGATAACCCTTGTAGTTGTAGTGACCTTTGGTAAGAAAGGGGTCTTAAGAATTAAAAATTCTAGAGGATACATTTATGTTTCCCCAAAAAAACAAAATAACGCTGAAATATCAGATATTAAAATAAGAGATATTAAATAATTATGTACTGGTAATTATTTTATTAAATAAATTTAAAATGTTTTTCTTTTAAGTTTAAACTAGTATAATATAACAACCTGCATTGGTGTGGGTGTGGATGTAGGTGGTCTGTACATTTGTTAGTGTGAGTTATCCTTTGTTGGGCATGGAGGTTAACTGCGGTTTGGTTGACTGTTGGAGTCATGTTGTGAACCATCTGATGACAGCAGGTAAAAGAAGGATGAAGAGGCTTTGAGGAAAGCAGAGTGTTGGGAATGAGAAGGGATGCATCCCTCCATCAATCACGCATGAATGAACAATAAGGGTGGAACAATAACAGGGACTCAAGGATGAAAACAGCAACGAGAAAGAAAAGAGTAATATATCACAGAAGTCTGAGCCATCTGTAGAGCTATCTTTTTCATATGTGTGAATGATTAACTAATACAAATGAGAAAAATAATTACATTGTACAACTAGGTGGAAAAACGATGAGTTAAAAATGAACGTGTTTTATTTCATTTTACAAAATTAATAATAGAATGCCATTGTAACACTTTATGGCACAATGTACAGTTGGGAGTTTCTGAATTGGTTTTATTGTTTCGTAAGGGAACAGTATCTAACGCTCTAGAATTGAGCATATAATTGGCCGTTTTTTACTACTTTTAATTGTATCTTTATATTTCACTTCAAAAAATGTTTAACCCTGTATTGCTGGGTATCGTTTTCTTCAGCACAGCCTTCCCTTTGAGGATTAATAGTTATCTTCCCATTTTGACATACAATATTAAGACAGTGGACCTAAATCAGTCAGAAAATATAAAATCCGAGTAGAAAAATGTCATATTTATTATTGTGAAAACTACAAATATGTTTTAATGAACTATTTTCCCAACTTAGAATACAAATATAAATTGTAAATTTCAAAACCAACATACAATATTTCACAGAAAAAAGTAACTTAGGACTTTTTTTGGCATAAAATGCAGGCATTGCCTCAGGCGTTTTTTGTACAGCTTTTTACAAAACAATGTAATGTCTCACATATATTTTTAACAAACCAATTTTAAAACTTAAGATGCAAATAGAAATTGCTAATTTCAAAACCTATGTACACTCTCATCACACAACAAATTTAACACTATATAAATAAAATGCAGGCAATGCCTCATAGTTGATACTTGGCTCTGCTGCTTGAGCCGGAGGAGATGGTGACCTGGTGGGCGTACCCCGCCATTGGGTCCTCTGGGCGGATCTCTGACTCATCGGAGGCTCTTCTGTCTCTCTCCTCCAAAAAAAACCCAACCTTTAGTTGTAAAATTTACCAATTTCCGCCCGGTTTCCCTTAGCTGCCTCCAGCTCGAAGAAGAGCTCCAGTGCCCGCTCCACATTCATCAATCGCCTCATTATTTTATCTCACAAAACCAGCCAAACTCTAACCCAAAACTATACCACTAAACACTAAATAAACACACTAAATATCAAAGATCCATGAAATCTCAAAACTTTCTATCGCTGTCTCCCTCTCTGTCGCCACAAATTTCCCTCGTCCCGTAGCGATCAAATGCCCTGGTTTGCGATTATAATTTTTCATTGATTAACGTGATGCATCTTTCCACCGATGGGACAGGGGTTTGTTGTGTTGTTTTTTTTTTTTCTCATTTATTTATTTTTCGTCTGTGAAAAGCTCTTTTTTTCCGGTGTTTATGAGGCGTGCGCACACACCGAACACACACCGAACGTGACGAAAATATTCTGAAAAAAGTCAGGTGAAAACACTTAATCATAACTCTGGTTTTACGTAGCCTATCAACACAATTTAAAAACTGGTATATAGTTTCTATACAAGTTAAAACAGCGACACATCGACGCTGCATTTTGATTCTGCGCCATATTTAGTCGGCAACATAATTCTGAGGCGCCGGCGCGTCAATGGAATCAAGAGGATTAAATAATGTCTTATACAGAATTATAAAACTCCTGGGTTGATTTCAGTATATGTTTGCGTATGATGCTACCTGAAATTGGGAAATGGTGATGTGTAATGTTTGCTGTGGTTTCTGTTTATACCTCCTGTGGGTATCTACCAGAGGATGTCAGGAAGAAATGCTGCACAGGAATGAGGGATCTCCAGCAGGTGTGCTCCACAACTGCTAGAGATTCATCAGGCTGGAGCTGATTACCTCAGGAGAGCTTATTATCTTTGGACTACACAACTCCTGACTCCACTCTGCCCTGTCATGGCGGTTTCCAATCTTCAGGAAGACTGCTAAGACCTTCTGCACTCAGAATTAACTGTTATCCATTAGAGAGCTCCTTATTCCTCACATTAAGATTCTTCCCCTGGAAATTCATAATTGTACAGTCCATTATCATTGTAAATAAACTTTTTTTTGATTTCACTTCTCCTGAAAGTTTTCCTGCATCTGGGTTGGAGCCCTTAACAAAACCTAGGGTTAGAATTTAATTTATAGAATTTGTCTTTTCTTTTTTTTTTTTTTTAGAGGAATAACTTCAAAGGTCATAACATGTATTTAAACATATAAGTAAAAACTGACAAAAAGTGAACTTTATGTTAAAAAGTATTTTATCCATGGGTTCATCTGTGAGGGATTTTTTATTTGGTTTTCATTTTTTGGTAAAGCTTGGGCAGAAATATTGACTCTGGATCCAGCTGTCTTTTTTGCATGCAAAAAGGGTTCAACTCATCTATGACATTTACAGTGAGGATTAAGGGAACTCCTCTCAGTGTCCCCTTGTTTATCTGGTTACAAAAACTGAATTTATTACCATCGGTTCAGTTTCCTACCCTTATAACAACGTAACAAGTTGTAATTGTTACAGAAAGACCTACAATTTTAGCCAACTGTGGAGACAATAATAGAATAGATTGTTAAATGATGGAAGGAAATGTGAGTTGGGGCTTAAAAGATTGATGGGCTGAATGTAAAAGCTGAGTTTAACCTATGGGATGCTTCAGACTTTATTTCAGGACAACGCTGAACTGTAGTCTTGAGACAGAAAAAGGTTTAGAACCAAGGAGGCGAAGCCAAGAGGAGGCCTCTAAGGGACTAGCAGGAATCAGCGGCATTCCACAGAAACAAGCTCATGCATGGGAAGACATATTCAGGTTTATCAGAAATTATGGTGAGAATTGCAGGAGTCCAGAAACCATAAACAGGGTCAATGTTCAGATAATTAGAAAGCAGGTGAGGTATCCAACATGGGCAAGCGAGACAAGGAAAATTTGAAAAAAAAAAAAAAGTTAAATAAGGAGTCACGCAATGAATAAATACTTACGCTAAGACTTTCTATAATCTGGAGGTGTCTGCCTGCCAGGGATATGCTTAAGAATTCAGGTAAAAAAAAGGTGAAGAGAATATGGCTTAATTGTGATGTTGGCTAGGGAAAAGCTGAAAACCTCGAGGCCTAATTATCACCAGCAGACAGGGATAGAGTAGAGAGACGCGGTGCCGTCAGACAGGTCAGAAACGGAGCAAACATTCTGATTTATAGTCAATACCACACTAATCAGGCGGGCTTCAATACCTGCACAACACACACTTTAACTGATCTCAACAGGACAAAAAAGTGATTAAGTTAAAAGAATAAAATGTAATGATTCCAACACTGGGGGAGAAGAAAAAAAACCCATGATGGAAAAAGACTGGTAGTTTTTGAGTTGAGGTCTATAGGCTGGGTAAAGAGAAAGCTTTACGCTATATAGCTAGAGATAAAACTTCGAAGGAGTGTCTGGATTTCAATGTGGTTTAATTTAGTATAAAAAAAAATAATATATGGTCAGTTTAAATTGTGGTTTAGATCAGGTTTTACTCAAATGAATGTGTAAATTTAAAAGCATACCATGTTACCTTCATCTAGCAACAAGCAAATTATTTCTGCCTTCTTTATTGATTATTACCAAAGTAATATACCGCCTTAGTAATGTATTACTACCATAACTAACAAATATCCCAACAGGTTGTTTCTAAATTACTGTTTACCAAACTCACCTGGGGAAAAAAAAATGTTAAACATAATATCTAAATAAACATCTTTAGACAATAGCACTCCGTGGAATGCACTTTAACAAACACTTGATTTCACACTGCACAGTATGGATTTGCACACAAAGAAACATTTGCACACAATAAGTTTTAACTATTTATTGGATATGTGTCATTTGTATTTAAATTGTTTGCATGTAGCCTTTTGTTTCAGGCTCTGCACAGCTGCTCCTCATTATGGAGTGTGGTGGTAGTCTGTGAATGAAAGGTATTGTTTTTCAGGGCAAAGAAAGTTTTACTGTTTAGAAACTTTACCAAATGTTTGTGGATATATGTAAAGTGTGCATTCAGGAAAAAGTCTTGCAGGGCTACAAGGTTACTCACCTGCCGTTCTGTGTCCTCTCCAGGGTGTTTGGGCAAATACTTCCCTGGAAGCTCTAGACACAATTTATAGGTTCTAGGAGAAACCATGGAAAGGCTGGGGGGAGTTGTGTACATAGTTTGTGGTGTTTTATGGTACTTTGGTGTAGGTATAAAAATATAAAATATTTATAAAAAGTATAAGAGAATGTTTGTATATATTTGATAAAATGTAAGTTTTAGATAGAAGTGGTAAATTGGTAAATGTTTGAATGGTTTAGTCCCCTTATCAGCTGTGCCTATTTAAGGCTGTAATTGTGCAGGTTTAGAGGGCTGGATGCTGTATGTGATGTTTTATCTAATAAACGTACTGTTACAACCACCTTGCTCTGCCTCAATATTTTCTCTCACTGGAAATCAAGCCACAAATGGTCGACGGCAAACACCTTACTATCATAGTTTGCACAGTTCCTCCTGTCTTTGCTGCATACTCTGTATATTCTAATTTGACCCATTCAGAACAATGGAACTCCTCTATTACTATGGTACCAGTGCTTATGGGATTTGGCAGATTTTTTATTTTTATTTTCCCTATTCTATCGTATTTATTTTTATTTTTTATTTTTTGGAGGGGGGGTGGGGGTTGTAGAGGATAATTAAAAATATAATACTGTTTCCAAATGATATACTTAAGTAAACATGTCAGTTAAAAAAAACATGTCCGTTACATTTAACCGCATTTTTTTAGGGATATATGTTCAATCTGTATTCTTGTAAAATATTTTTCCCAGCAAATCTGTGTGCATTTACTGTAGGGTCAAGTTACTCTTAGTGTCCTTAGAGGATACAGTCAAACAATGAAGATAATCTACTGGTAGAATGGGATGCTGCAAAAATCTGTGACAGCAAGGAACTGTGAGATCAAACAAAGTCAGAATTCAAATTGAACAATTAATGCTTGCACACTGTCTAGTGAGCACAATAAAGCTGAAAGGCTCTAATGATGTGAAAAAGCATTTTTCTTCCTGGACAATATTTCACACATGAATAGAATGTAAATAGAAAATTACAAAAAAAATGAATGTATTTTTTTACAGCTTTCAGCGGTAGCACCCAGTTTGCATAAACCTGATGAGAAGGTTTTCACACAAAATGAAATTGTGCTTTAAAGCTGTCATATTATGATTGATTTGTCAAGCAAAAGCCAAGTTGGTCCAGAATGCATTCTTAAATAAAGCAAAGTCCAAAAAAATAATCTAACCATGTAAAACATGTCATTTTCCAAATTAAGTGAGAGGACGTCAATCAGACCTCTTCTTATACCAAGCTTATTTCTGGCTTTATGCAAATGATGCATCAATATGATTGGGTTTTATTGGTGTTTCACTATTGCTGAGCCTTGCATGGTAGGTTTCTGATTGATAGTGTAGTTATGATTAAATATGCATACAAAGGGTGTGTTGGGTATTGGTACTGGTGAGCAGTTGAGGAATAGGAAAACATATTTCTGAGGACAAGTGAAAAGCAGGGAAAGCTTTTAGGTAGAAATACTACAACTTTTAATTTGCATTCTTTCATTGGGATATTTAAAATATTGCAACTGGTGAATGAAAATTTAGGATTTAAGACTTCTATACACTGTTTTAGGAAATGTTAAAAACTTCTAAAAAATATGTATTTATTCTATTTATCAGCTATGCTGGCCTGCTGTCATTACCTAATCAATCCTTTTTAATTAATTTTAGTATGGTTTATCTCATGGAAAATGCCCCTAATAGATATTTACAGGAAAAACAAATATTATAATTCAGATGGTAAGGATTGGCTCCCTAAATGCATTCATTGAAAATATATCTATGCATAACTATCAAAAGTTTAAAAATTATTCTTTTTTTGAATACATTTTTTTTTTTAGTTTTTTTTTTAGAAATACTCATGAACCTTGTTCCAATCAATCAAAATATTGAATCACATATTTGTGGCCCATACCTCAAACGTTTTGCAAATGCAAAAAAAAAAAAAAAATCTATAAATTATAGATTAATAAATTACACAATAAATGCAATAATTTCACCGGGGGATATCACACCAAACAAACATTTCATATTTTATTTTAATAATGTGTACATAATTTTTTAATGATTCGCTTCGTTTTGTATTATTTTGTTTTTACTTGTTGTCTATATCCCAGACTTTTTTGGTGATAACATGGACAACCTGTATGAGTGAGCAACAACTGCTATTTATTAATTCGATGAATCTAGAAGCTCCTATTTAACCTGGAGCTCTTTCAGTTCCAACAACAAAGACATCTCTTTTACTGCTTCACATCTAATGTTAGTTGAAGTTCTATCACTCGTAAATTTAATTTAATTTTATAAAAATAGTTACTTTATCCAATGTTTATCCTAAATTGCATCACTTTTACCTTGTGTTAGACATACTCTGCTTTTCACTCAATAAAGATTACATTTCAAAACATGCTTATGAAAACAGGTTTTGGAAGTTTTAATAATAATAATAATAATATATACTTTATTGATCCCGTAGGAAATTGTTTTTGGTGTAAACCACACCAAGGCAGCCATTTTTGCAGGCGCCAGGTAGGCAGTAGCGCAAAGGGTCTTGCCTAAGGACCCACACTGGATGCTGTGGTGTATTTTTGCCCTGGGCTGGATTTGAACCCAAGCTTTGGATTGGAAATCTGGTGACATTCCAATTGAGCTATCCAGCCGTTTTACGATCCGTGTCACTTACAAAATGCTGATGACAAAGCCATAGTGGGATGCATCAGGGCTGCATTCAGTACTGTGACCCAGCACTAAAGGTTGTGCTCACAGGGATTTCCAACATTAGATTTAACTTTGTAAAATTTGCATAATGTACACGTCTGTATGACTTCTCTACATCTTCAACTGTACAACATCATTTGTACTTCTTTTCTTCATACAATTTGTCTCCACACCGTCTTGCTCATATCAAATGTATTTATTGTCATATTTTACTTCATAGGACACAGACACTGAGGCCATCACTTTAATGGAGCAAACTGTGATGGGAGTCTACGTCATACAAAAGGAAGCAGATCTTGGAGATGATCCAGAATATATTGGGGTACTGATTGAAAGTGTGGAGGTCCTCAGTGGTTTGAGGGACGCTACGATTGACTCAAATGTACCTTTGAAGTCATGCAAAGGATTCCACTGAAGCTGGATGTGCAGCGGTTGTCAACCAAGGCACAGTTCCTGAAGAACAAGCTCATAGGGTGAATAAGCTTGATGAAGACAGATTCGAACATGCTTCGTCCACATCTCTACCAATGCAGATTGATGTTTTCTTTTACTTATTTCTTTTTTTAAGTTCAAAATTTGAAGAAAAATGTTGCAACATTTAGTATGCACAATGGACTGAGATTAACGTTGTTGTCTGTTATGTGTAGAATAATTTGTTAAAATTGAGAACAGTGTTTTTTGGACACACATCCAGACTGGTTTTACTAAATGGACAGTTGTGGCTGGAGCAGTTGTATTCATATGTGTATTCCAAAAATGTGAGTGGTACAGTCATACTTGTACGTTGAGATCCAAAAGTTAATCATTATTTACAAACACTTTATAACATTCATTAGTTTTAACCATTTCTGATTTAAAACTAACCAAAAAAAGTGTGCATCTTGTTGATTTTAATAATTCAGTGTTTAAAATTATAGCGCATATTTGTATATCTGTGCACACAATGTACTGCATTTTAGTAGCATGATGTTTAGCTGTTGCAAGTACAATTTAAAAAACTTAAAATAATACCCACCATGCACATATCCTTGAAGATTGTTTCAGAGCTATTTTCCTACACAGTTTCATTTATTTTGTTCTTAAAATATTATTTAAATGTTGCAAGACTGAAAATGCTGAACTCTTAATATAGCATTCGTAAATGCATCCTATGGTTTATATTTGACACAACAACAAGACACTGTTTTAGTTAAGTTGTACTGTGGCATATTGTGGACATGCATTAAAAAAAGACAGTGGTAAAGATCTGGTGTCATTTCTATGTTGTAAAGTTTGTGCATGTTCACTATATAAGTTAGAAAACGGTATACATTAGTAAATTAGACAAAAGCTATATTAGTTCATCAAAACAACACTGAATCATGTTGCACTAACTTAATTTACTCGAGGCATACTAACACAGTCAAGATAGACTGACCTAACATGATTTATTTAGATGGAATATAGGTGGCATGATAAAATTATGTTCATCCAATGAATTATTCTTTTTGAGTGCGCCATAGATTTTCCATGGAAACCAGATGCCCAAATCACATTAGGTGTAAATGGATAATTTTTTTTGTTGAGTCCATGTGCACAACTGAGATGCATTTCTAAGTCATTTTGTTAAACAAGAGTAACAACCCGGATATTTCCATAAAAAGCCAAAGAAAGACACCCTTTCACAAAAACTGAGTTTGTCTCAATACTTGTCTAGTTCTCCAGAATGTCAGAAATATATATCAAAAACCGATTTAAGAGTCTTATTGAAAAAAACGTGTTTGACATCCACCCAGTAGGGATTCAGACACAATGGAGTATGAGCCACTTATTGAAAAAACTATTGGCCCGATTTTATTCATTATAGAAAATAGTTCCATGAATAATAAATGGCTTAGTTTGGCCAAACCTAGTAGTCACTTGCCTTTTAGGTATTGAATATTTTTGGGAAGAAAAACAATAATTAAAGCAATATGTCAAAAAAGTCTAAAACATGTCAATGGGGTTAGGGTTAGATTACAAGTTTTCATTGTTTACATCAACAATTTTTTTTTTAAATTAATTTATTATTTTTTTCACATTCATGTTACTTTTAGACAGTCTGATCCATTCATGGGTATTTCTGTAAACTAACCACCACACTTTATCCAAAGCATTTTAATACAATGAGTTGAGGTTAATAGTGGCAGTAGAGTATGTGTAGCTGTCACTCTGCGTTACTGTTTGCACAGAGTTCAAGCATAGCCAAAATGAGCTCTGACTTCCCCTGAGTTAACACCAGCTCATTAGTTAAATAGAGCGGTGCAGTCACACCTAAACACACGAGATCATTTCTTCGGTCTTTCTCTTCATGTATTTTTTTTCTATTTGTGCATGTGTATCAATCTTTATTTTCTTTAATCATACACAAAACTTACTAAATTACTCTATAGCTCTATATACTGTTCTGACACGTTCAAAGAGGAGAAGAAAATACCATGTTTTAACATTCATCAAAACCAGTTCAAGGAGCCAGAGAGAAAGGATTTAGATTTCTGGGTTGAGGGTCTATTGCAATTGTTTTCTACCAGAGGGTTTGATGATTGGAGGCTGATGGTGGTATTGCTGGGCTGACAGACCAGAATTTGCAGAAGAGAGAATGCAGTCGTGGGTAGAGGATTCTAGTTGGCTCTTGTAGGGGTGAGAATGGGTTGAGCAGGAACACAACAAAGCATAAACAGAGGAAATTAGTAAGGACAACAACAGGTAATACTTCCAGCTTGGAAGCCGGCATGGAGAAAGTTGCGGCAAACAACAATGACCATGCTTGGAGGCACCATCAATTGTTTACAACCAGGCACAAAATGACTGCAGAGCCACTCCTCTTATAACACACACAGCAATCAAGGGAATGAGGAGAACCTGCTGCTTCTCAAGCACAGGAGGCTCAGCCAGCCCAGCCAATCAGCCTCACGAACAGCCTCTGGAATGAACACACAGCAAGTCAGAAAAATCAATTTTCTGAAACAAAGATTCCTCGGAGCAGAATCCAGATAATAGGAGAACAGTTGGAATTTGCCAATTTTTTGGAGAAGACCACTATAACAAAAGCCCAGGTGATATTTTCTCGATTTGTTTCCAGTTTACCATAAAATTATATTGATTTACAACTTAGGTTGCTTGAAATCTGCAGTGGCTCCTTCTCTTATTTTGTGGGGTAACTTTTTATGTTCAGTTTATTTGTCTTTTCTTTTTAAAAAAGAAATTACTGCTCTCTAGATGTCTGGAGATGATTTATTGTTTGACCGTTCCCAATGATTAAACCTATGTAAAATGACCAAGTTCATTTAACAGAATGCACCAGTCACCTTAGCAACCACTGATTTAGAAGTAAATATGAATGAAATTTCAATTAGCCTAAGTTAATTCTCCATTCATAAGCAGTGGTTTCAAAAAGTGCTGTGTTGTATAAAATAACTGAATAAATGGAAACACAATTAATGACTTTCCGTTTGCTTTTAATGGGGATTTTTTGCAAAGGTCATACAGACATTAAACATAGCAGCACATATGTTAAAGGATGGCCATTGATGAAAGTCTCAAGCTCAGAGGGGAGAGAAGATAACATGAAAAAATCAGAAACAAATTGAAATTATAAAAATAGTTTTAGATAGCTAGTGTATCTATTCTGATTCAGTATTTAGAGATGACTGGTTCTAAATGATGGCTATACAGCAGCCACTCCCCCTCTTCCTGGTACCAGCGGAGGCTATCTAAGCCGTTTGCATTACCAGACTTAACCCCATTTGCCTACCAGTTTGAATGGTCACTAGAAAAACATTTTACAAATATTTTTTTTTTTGTATATTATGTGTTGATTTATACAAATCAATTAAAGTTTAATCAAAACCCTTTCAGTTAATTTGAGCACCCCTATGATGGCCACATTTTTTTTCCTGCCAATATGCCTTCCGATGATATTGTCCACCTTGGACAAGTATTGTCATCAAGGCAAGCTGACACCTTTTCATTAAATATGTTATTGAACTTCTTAACAGTCAATGTTGGGTTTTTTAAGCCAATGCAAAATAATACATCAAGGCAAAAAGTCCTTAAAATCAATTTTTGTTATTTTACGACTACTAAATCCAGCATTAATATTGTACCCCATCTCTTGTTCCTGTTTCATTTTCACTGCTGCTGGTTCTTCGCTCATCTTTGGCTATTTTATTTTCTGCCTTATCTGCTCCGTCAAACTTTTTCCTTTCAATCCCAATGGACAGATAATTCTAGATTATAAATCTAACGGCATTAGGTAATCATTAAACCTCTTTGAGAATTGAAAGGTAACTTCTACTTCTCCTTTCAACTACCTTCTAATACATTTTCTCTTCTTTAACTTAACTTTCTTACAGTTTTTTTTTTTATTTCCACTCTTCCTTTATTGAAATGTTGAACTACACAATATTAAGGAAAATTGTATACTAATTGTCAGAATAATGAGAGAGGATTTACTAAATATTTTTTTTCAGTTAGCCAGAAGTATGTTAGATGGACTCAATATCGTTTCTTACCATATATTTTAATAAATATAGATGTTTTATAAATGCGGCTCTACGTACAACATTTAGTGATTTTTCTTCCACTCTTCTCTTTGGTAAATCATTCAATTTATTGAATCTGTCATTTTTTTTATTTGCCAGTGAACTAAAAAAACCTCATATCAATCAACTTTGTTGTTTGTTATCCATCATTACATCATTGCATGATCCAATGATGTAATGATGGATGTACTCCATGCCTGCTTCCAAGCTGGAAGTATTACCTGTTGTTGTCCCTATTAATTTCCTCTGTTTATGTTTTGTCGGGTTCCTGCTCAAGCAATTCTCACCCGTACAAGAGCCTACTGGATTCCTCTACCCACGACTGCATTCTCTCAGCTGCAAACTCTGGTCTGTCAGCCCAGCAATACCACCATCAGTTTTTAAAGTTGGAATGATGCAATTTGCATCATTCCAACTTTAAAAACTATACCAGTCAGACTAGTCTGCAGTTAGCAAAGGATATAGATGTAAATACACACACGTGAATCTCAAATACGTGTACCTCACTGTGTAATCTGAACCAACTTGGCTTGGTACGATTCTAATGATATATGCTTAAAACAACAGGCTAAATCACACACACAAATGGAAAAAGCACAGCTTTTGTAAATGCTACCTTTGCTTAACAGTTGGTGTCAATTAAACATGTAAAATCTCTTCTGATATATAGATATATATATACACGCAACTGAATCTAAAATACACATACCTCACTGTATAATCTGAACCAGCTTTGCTTTGTACAATTCTAATGAAAAGAACCAAAAATACAGGCTAAATCACATACACATATGGAGAAAGCAAATTCAAATAATACCTTTGCTTAACGGTATGTGTCAATTAATATGTAAATGTCGCAGCACATCCTTTGAAAACCCATTTTAACATTTTCACCATGCAGCATTGTCTTTAGTTCATATAAACAGTCTTGTCTGGAATACTCGAAGAGAAGAAGAAAAAATCCTACATTAATATTGTTTACATTATGCTTTTCTGAGGCACAGTAAGTGTTGTAAACCTCGCCCTGTCTCACAAAAGTAGTTATTAATTGTTTGGTATTCCTTCACAGGTTCATTTTGGTCTTATCAGGTTTAGTTGGAATCATCTGAGAGGCTTAACTGCCTATGAAGCAACCTGCCAAAGAATCTATACTGTTCCTCTCATGGGATATTCATCTTCCAAATGATGGAAAGATTGTATATGTCTGGCGGCAAATATTTTACTTTACAATTCAACCAGAAGTTTACTTGGGAAAGTTTACATGAATGTTAGATCAATTTTAACATGGAATTCGTTTTTGTTTGCTTGCTAGAGTACAAATAATTTACAGCATCTTAATATTTGTAATAAAAGATATAAGTGCACAAATTGTATGTAATTTGTGTGTTCTACAACTCAGAACAACGTACTGAGTAAAAAAATAAATAAATAAAAAACAAAACAAGTACGTTGCCCTGATGATGACTGATAAAAGATTCTTCAATAACACTCCTAAATGTTCAAAGTTTTGAGATTAGGGTTAAATTGAAGAATTTACAGGTAGTACAAAGTTGAAAAAAATCATGTGTCTGTGGAGGCTGTTTTTGCCAACAGTGCTCTTTAAAAGTCTGAACAGTTAGTTTGCAGCTTGAGTGGGATCTGCAGATATGTTAGCTCAGCCTCGATCTGTACATAGTCCTGTATGGAGATAAGATCACCTCTGATTGTTGTCTCTGACCAGATTATTCATTTAAGTTTGGAGCTCTCCTGTTTTGTGGCTATCCAAACCAATGAGTAATGGATGAAAACAGGACAGATTAAGCAAATTCAGCAAATTGAAGTAAGTTTGTTATTTTAGTTTTACTTTTGTTTAGATTTTTTGGTTGCTGAGTTGCATGCTTGGAAAATTATTGCTTCTGGCTTTGGATGCTGTGCAGCTGGAAGTTTTTCTAAGTTTGCTATTATACTTTCAAACAGTTGTCATCATTTATAACTGTTACAACGTGATATTGTTATACTACCAAGAGCATCTGATTAGCAACATTAAAACTTTAATGAAATCTGAACAATCATCCTAAATTAGCATCTTAAAATTTTGAATAAAATCTGAACATTCATCCCAAATACCAGAGGAATAAAAAATGGGGCTTCATGGATGCATATCAGCAACAAGGAGCAGACAGCAATGGAGGAAATTCAAAACATCTGCTCCATGAATCACACGAAGCAAGAGCCACATTCCCATCTGCAATGTCTTTTCTCCTTGCCCTCTAACCAAATAGCCTGACACAGACTAGGAGTGGCAAAACCAAATAAGGTGGATCAGTAGTGCTTGACAAAAGCTGATAATGTCATCTTGGACATGACATTGTGGGTATATCTTCTCTGCATCAAAGATATCAAGCTGTAATAGTATGTCATGAAAGTCATAGGACAGTTTTTTTATAGATACTTAGAATGATATCAGTTTCTGCAGTATTTAATATCCCTGTACTTTCACTGTATTATAGTCACCTGTATTACTTTTATAATATTAACAGATGATGGTATTCTAATTTGCCCATATAGCCACTGTTTGTAGTACGTCTTATGAATATTGTTTTAAGCTTACTTTCCCACATCGAAATACCACTTTTAACTTGTTCAGTTAAGAGTTGCAGGTGCAAGACGTAACATTGTCTTTACATACACTTTTACAGCTGTCTTTTGTAAAAGTAAACATGTTTCAAAATAATTTTTCTTTGGAATTACACCCAAATTTGATTTAAAAACAAATGAAGTAACATGGAACATTTTAAATTGAAAGGAAATATAATACTTACCAAGGGTAGTCTTTCCTTAGGGCTTTATTTATTTTTTTCGCCTGCCATTGTTCCTGCTGCTCTGTTTGCACTGATTGTGTAATAGCTGTATATTGTTTGGTGCTGCAGAAAATATTCTCATCCTTCCCTTTTACACTGGAAATGTGAATAGTAAAGCAAGCAGGCTATCAATCATTTTGTAACAAACACTGTCTGATAGACTGCAGAGAGAGTAGTGCATATTGCAGAACCTAGACAATAAGTGCTCTTTTAGAGCAAGCTTTGCAAGCATAGCAAGTGTGTCACTTTTTTGGAAAAGTAATGGCATTTGCAAATCAGAAATTTTTTGGACAAAATGTGTTGATTAAAAACAGAACTAAATAATCACAATTAATAACCTACAAAGAAGATTAAGAGAACTAACAAACCTCAGATATTAGGCATTTTGGTACATCTTTTTGTCTCAAAAAAACGAACAGTTCTTTGCAGGAAATTAAAACATACCACAGACAATTTGTGTTCCAGTTTGCAGTCCAGGCCACAAAGCTATTACCAAACAATTATATTTAGTTTTGTCTTACCAGATTACCTTTTTCTGCATGTTTGTGGTGCCCCATTCATGTGGACTTTAAATAATATGTTTTTAGAGAACATGATATATTTACACACAAGTGAACTCGGTTCACTCATCAGATAACGTCTAAAATTTAATGTTGGCCCGGTACTTTAATTTTGGTGTATCAGGCTAAACAGATGAGCGCAAATGCAATTCACACAGTTTTTATTTTTTTTATTTGTGGTTGTAAAATATTTTGAAAAACACATTGTTTTCTCTGCTACATCTTAATCTGGCATTTTCTTTGTGCTGGATCCTCTCATAGTGCCATAATAACGTACAGTTGAAATTACAGTTTTATTGTGACATAACAAAAAAAGGTTCACAGGAAAGGAATACCTCTGCAATGCAAGATATATCTGAGATTACATTTCAAAATTAGTTGTCAGAAAATGTAAGTACAAATTCTTCATGTTCGTGCACATTTATGATTTTTTTTTTTTCTGGTTTGGCCTTATACGAAAATGCTAAACTATTGGAAGTCATTATAAAGTCCTTGTGAAAATAGAAAGACAAACTAATGGGTCAATAAATGGTATAGAAAACAGCTATTAGCTTTAAACAACAAACAGAGGTTATGCTTGGGAAGGAAACATGGGGAAACTTTCACAAGGTGACGGTTTTACTTAGCTCTACTTGTTAGGTTTAGAGCTATGGTTTCAATTACTTTTTGGTAAAGTTTAGGGTAAGTGAACATATCTTGGCTAGGCCTAAGAGTATAAATAACCATATTGAATACATGTCAACAAAATGTCCTCCTTTGGATGGAAGTACAAGTCTGTGTGTGTGTGTGTGTGTGTTTGTGTGTGTGTGTGTGAGAGAGAGAGAGAGAGAGAGAGAGAGAGTGTGTGGTAGATATTTGTGTGTGACAAAGATAGATGGAGTTTCTGGTATAAAAACTTAACTTAAATGTCACACCTGTCTGTCACAACACACCTGCTCAGACAGGGTGACATTTACACACCTCAACAGACCAAAGCACACACATGTATCACTACTGATGTAAGCGCATACACAGAAGACCACATGTGAAAATACAATAGCACATAAGAAAAAAACAGGGTCACATTACAGGAAATACAGGGAAAAGTGTTTATTCAAGAGAGTGATCATGACTTTTTTTCCCCAAAAGAAACTTTTTATCTGGCGTCTTGTGGATAGTTATGCGATTTTTTTTAATAAACCGAATGCTATATTTTATCATTCATTTAAATATTTTTCACTGTAATAATATAATCTCTCTCTCTCACACACACACACACACACACACACACACACACACACACACACACACACACACACACACACACACACACACACGCACACCTCTCGTACCCTAGACTGTGCCCTTCAAAGATGTCTGATATTTTTCCAGGAATCTGTTTTAAGATAGTTTTCTAGTGTGGGGGTCACTGCCTCGAGTGCTCTGATGATTACAGGTACTACAGTTTCCTTACCTGTCAGGCCCTTGGTCCACAGGGGTCTTGGTGGTATGGAGGCTGAGCTGGCTCTTGCCTAGCAAATTTTATTCTGTGAAAGCAGCTGACAGTCTTGTAGATGGCTTCAGTTATCTTGCTGAAGAAAATACTAAAACTGGAACCAGAGTTTAACACACATGAGGGAATATCAGTAGTGACAGCATGAAGTGTGTTCACTGGTCTTGTCAGTTAGGCCAGCGCAGCAAATCAGCCTCCAAGACTCCCTCTGTTGAGACAACAGCGGAGAAGAGAAAACTACTACCTCCAGCCAATACCCTATTTTGCTCACAATCGCCACGATTGCAACTTGGGGTAGCCAAATCGATCACCAGGTTTGTTCTCTGCTGCTTATCAATGAGCACAATGTCCAGTTAATAGGACATTAATATTTCGTGTGTTCGTATGTGGAAGTCCCATGTGTTTCTTTTTTTGCTGGGGTTTTACAACCTTCTCTGAGATGCTTGGGGTCTCTTTACACAGCCTGCCCTTGGGATCTCTACTGGTATGTTAGATCTAGGCTTCTATTGCTTTGGTGCTCATGGTTTGCTCGTATATTGATTTATTATTAGTGTTTCTGTGCTCTGTTCCAGTCTACCACTTCTCTCGCCATTTATAAGACATGGTTATTTCCGCCACTTTAGGTTGTTTGTCAGTGGTACATCCCATGCAGGGTTTTTCCTTCCATTATCATTCCTTGCGGTTCTTAATTTCCCGCTTCCATTGTCTGGGACATTTACTGAGCAGTCCATCTTTCAGGGCCATCTTTCTGATATATATTCTTAGAACTTAGATGTATTGTCTTCAATTGTGGCTCTAATGCTCACTAGGGCTCTGCCTCCTACTGGCATAGAGAAGTTTAAAGCATTAGCCATTTTTTTGGCACATTGTAACAGAAATTTTATGACTTTATTAGTGGATAGATGTGTAAGATATTCCACATGCATATGCTGAACATTAGATATCCCTGTTGGTGTAAAATACAATCTGTGTAGCATAACAAGCAGTGTTCAACATAATACAGTCAAATTTTTAGTTAAAAATCTGATCTATGACACAAAAAGGGATTAGGTAAACCTATTTAGAAACACATCAGCTATAAAATCTATAGTTGCATTATCAGGCAATTTTGCTCTACTTCACAAGAAAAGTATCAGCATTTTAACTAACACTAAAATCTAAAAGCAGAAATAACCTAACAAAGACTGAGCTGTTACTGCCAGATAAGATTTAAGGGAGTTATTTTCCATCCATCCAATTTTCCAACCCACTTGTCCTTGTGGGCCCGCAGGGGTCTGCTGGTACCAATTGAGCCCACCTTTTCGTGAAATCAAAACTCCATTTACTGTGAGTTCTGTTTGAGAAACCTAAAATAAAGAAAGTCAGGCAACTTTAACTCTGTAACCGACACAAAACATTGTTTAAGCTGCATGAGAGCTTCCTAAGTTCTTCGTATCCTATCAAGTGTGTTATTTAGGTTGCTCAAACCATGTTATAGCAACAGGTATGTCATCATCTGCATAACATTTGTGGGGATACTAGTTAAGCAAGTGACCTGGAAAAAGGCTTGTGTACAAGGGTGAAGCCCACATCTGAAAATGCTAACAATAAGATAATTGTTAGTGCCAGTTTTTTT
Source organism: Orestias chungarensis (assembly GCA_032876305.1). NCBI lineage: Eukaryota > Metazoa > Chordata > Actinopteri > Cyprinodontiformes > Cyprinodontidae > Orestias > Orestias chungarensis. The sequence goes on from JAVLVB010000475.1 coordinate 2,082,120, forward strand.
TTTTTTTTTATAAATCAAACCTGAGGTTAAAACATGTGAAGCGCAGCTTTATCTGCCATCTTTACAATTTGAGTTGTTCTTTATGGAAAGGTACTGCAGCTGCCACTCCCTCCGGCGCTGAATAAATTTACACAAAATGAATTGAGGGATACCAGTCTGGTTGGTTCTCGCAGCAAAACTGATTGACATGTGGCAGGTGAGGTGGCGAGACATAAGAATCCAAGGTTTCCACAGCTCTTCCTCCCCATCTGTGCCATTTTCTTTGTCATGGTGACCACCACATTGTCACACATAATGCGTCAAGAACCAGCAGACCTGTAATTTAAAGGGAAAAACTAGGGAAGGAGGAGCCTCCTCCAAGATACTGATTAATACCTTTACAGTTTTTATCTTTTGTTCAATTTTGTTTTGGCCTCCAGCAATTTTAATAATACATTTTTTAATATGTATTACAAAATTACACATTAGGTATATAAATTAGCAGATTTTATCATTAGGTAATACTTAGAAGGTACTAGTTCAGGAATGCACTCTTTGAATCACATAGGAATGTTACAGGGGTTCCACAAGCTAGCAGATCTTGATAAGGGTTTCAACCTTTGTAAGAATGTTGCGGAAATGAGGCTTATAAGCCCAAGATGTCAACTGGAGCTTTTGGGGAAACCTGAGCTCCATTTCCCTGTCTTAGTCTTTAATTTCGTGAGAACTGTATTCTGAATAGACTGTTTTCCATATACTCTACCTCCAAAGTAATTTAATCTGCAATGCCTAGCGATATGGCCGGGTATGCCACACCATCAGTACTTATCATCCCTAACAGGGACCAATAAACCCCTCTGTCTTCACCCCTAGGAGGGCATGAAATAAATTCCTGACTCCCCTATTCTATTACCCAGAAAAAAAAGAAAAAAATGTGGGTCCTCTTCTATTATTTTATTCATTTTTGTTTTCTTTTCATCTTTAACACATACAGTTCACTCACTAAATTGAGTCACTGTTCAGGTCCTATGGCTCAAATTCTGTATTCTAAAAATTATTGAAATGTGAGGAAGAGAACCTGTCATCAAAGTTTGCCTTAACTGCTGTTGATACAGGTCTTCAATAGCTGCCTCTTCCACTTATCCAGTCTAAGCCATAAAAATTTCTTTCAACCTGATCATATAATCATGCACATTTTCCTCTCACCTCTGTACATTGGGACATTTATTATAATCATGAATAAGCCTAGAAACACTGTTAATATTCCTATATACTACTGCAACTTAGTCATTTAAAACCTAGAATCAGAAGGGAGGGAGTGACCCGTTGCAGTAAATGCTTCTCTAACCCTGGCCCAATTATGTGTAATAGCCTGCCTGAATGTATGCACTACTTCATGACCATTCAGATAAAATACCCTTAAAATTCATATGATATTCAACAAATTGCTCATGATAGGTAAATATGTGCTGTTACACATTCGCCCGAGGACCTAAGTGTCATGTTGGGTTTCTAGTTTTTCTGACCCACAAAGGCAGAGACACTCAGAAGGTACGGTTATGAAGTTTATTGAAGGGAGTGAGTGACACAGGTAGGGGTTGGGTCCAGCGGTGAGTCGGAGATGGCGGTCGTGAGGAGGGAGTGCGAGCGGCACTGAGTGGCGGAAGTGAGCGGGAGGCTCGACGTAGGATACCGG
>JAVLVB010000475.1:2083894-2126883 GCA_032876305.1 Orestias chungarensis
CACACACACACACACACACACACACACACACACACACACACACACACACACACACACACACACACACACACACACACACACACACACACACACACACAAGAACAGCATCAGACAAACAACATATTAACATCAAAAGGAGCCCTATTTCCCTATCCTAAACTGGTTCTCATTACCATTTAATTATCTTTGACAACTTCCAGGTTTTTCAGCAAAGATGTTAATGGCTTCCTGCTTTGTCCACACTGTATAGAAGACGGAACCCTGGAACGTTTACTTTCTCTAGTTCTAGGACTTTGATGAGCCTCACCACAGACAGAATGTTGTCATCCAGGGAAATTTTGTCCTTGCTGCAACAAGTAGTGACTGGTTACCATCCCTAAGGATTATTTCCCATACATGTTTATTTTAGAATGACCAACCATCTAGGGAGTATACATAGGATTTGTATCTTCTCCCAAAAAAAACTACCAATGTTTAGAATGTGTCAAGCTAAACTGAGATGCAAAGAAATATCGAGGGATTTATGATTCCCGCCTATATGTACACTGTAGTCCTTCTTTATTCTAAATTATCTTAAACACTTATTAATCAACGCAGACTTACAATTAACGCATGCAAAACAACCCAACAAACGTCTGTCTCATCTCTTATGATTCTTTGAGAATGGAACGTTACGAAGCTTCACATAAAACAAAACTGTGAATTAAATTCAGTCCAATTTCCTATTTTGCGGGCCATTACTGTTCCGCTCCATTCGTATTCAAGTGTAAAAACTTTACTGATCAGTCAATAAAATCCACACATCCGAGTCACACCAGCATCTGTTGTGGATAACAGGTGCCCTTATTCTGAGACACTACCCTGCTCTTTACCTGTACTCCTCATCATAGCACTGAGACAGCTCTCCTGTAAAGTCACAAATGATATTTTCATGGCCTGAGAAAATGGACTACTGTCCACTCTAGTTGTTTTAGGTCTCAGTGATCCCTTTGACAGATTCAATCAAAATATCCTCATAGAAAGGCTCAAATGCATTGTAGGGATCAAGGCAACCGCACTAGGCTGGTTTAAATTGTATTTGTCTGATAGATCTCAGTTTGTTCATCAAAATGACAAATGTTGTCCACATTGTAAGGTTACTTGTGGAGTACCACAGGGTGTGGACTATTGTAACTCTTTATAAGCAGGAAGTTGGTGAAATGCAATTCAATGTCTTCAGTTGGTCCAAAACACTGAAGTAAGAGTTCTGATGAAACTTAAAAAGAGAGATCATATCTCCCCTATTTTAACTTTCCTTCATTGGCCTCCTGTCAAACTTAGAATATATTTTAAGATTCTTCTTTTGACATATAAAGCCCTCACTAATCAAACTCCATCTTACATTAGAGATCTGATTACTCCTTATGTCCCTAACAGAGCACTTCTCTCTCAGACTGCAGGTTTACTGGTGGTTCCTAGAATCTCTAAAAGCAGAATGGGAGGCAGATCTTTTAGTTATGAGGCTCCTCTCCTGTGGAACTCCTCCTTTGCTCTACTTTCTTCATGTCTCACTGTACAGGGTTAGGATGTTTAAGTTATTTCTATAATAATGCTTAGACTGCTGGAGGACAATCTGACCACTTCTCACTCTGCTACTTTTTTCCTTTGTCTAATCTGCTTTAATTACTTTTATTTCAACCTGGTTGACCTTTTGTTTCTCATAGTTTTTTTCTCTCCATGGTAGCTGCTCCTGGTCTGGCATTATGTTAGCTGAGACAGCTTCTTGGATAAGAACATGGGCTGAGATGCTGCCAGCGATGCTCTACAACTTCTGCTATAAACTCCTTTTTTTAGTATTCCCTGCATCTATTTTAGTTTTCTGTCTCTTCTAACCACCAGTAGGTTGTGGCAGATGGCTGCTTGTATTGAGGCCAGGTTCTGCTGGAGGTTTCTTCCTGAGTTTTTCATCTGAACTGTCACTACATGCATGCTCAGTATTACCCCTTTTCCACTAAGAGCTGGTTCCGTGCTGGTGCTAGAGCCGGTTCGCGGTCTGTTTCAAGTGCGAACCGACAAAGAACCGTTTGTTTTACCACACACTGTTGCTGGCCGGGAAGCTATCTCATTATGTCACTCCATGCGTATGTGTACGTCACCATTACCCAGTAAAGGACCACACTGCGAGCAGGAAGTTTGTCTCCTCCACTGACCACTGCTGCTTTGACTTCCGGTCTATTTTGCTTCTTTTGTCGCACAAGCAACTCCAGTGTTGTTTAAAAATGGCAACTCTTTTCCTGTTTACCAGCTAATAGTTGTTACGTAGCCCCGCTCCCAGTCGCTGACATCATCAAGTCGAACCAGATCTTACCTCTGACCCCAGAAAGAGTTGGGGCCAGCTAAGCACCAGTTTGGAACCAGTTTGGTCAGTGAAAACACAAAGAACCGGTGCTAATTCTGGCTCAGGTACCGAACCAGCACTGGAACCAGTTTTGTGGAAAAGGGGCCTATGACGGATTGTTGTAAAGTCAACAACAACACAAGCCATTGTTTCGGTCTGCTGATTCCAGACGAGTGAATGCTGTAAGTCAATGAATCGATGCAATCTGCTGGGCTTCCTTTGATTGGAAACTTTGTCAAACTGTTTTGTAATGATGTATCTATGATTTTAATAGATTTTCTTGTAAAGTGCCTTGAGATGACATCTGTTGTAAATGTGGCGCCATATAAATAAAACTGGTTCTTGATTGTCTCAAGGATCTTTGATGTGCAAATTATTAATGACTAATCAAAAAGAGACCGAGACAGACGCCTAAACTTAACACAAAACTTTTATGATATTTTTGGCCAAAAACAGAGACAGGACTACTCACCCTAAACCAACCACACTCATTCCCAGATCCTGTCTGAATTTCTGTTCCCTGACTTGTTAAATATCTAGGAAGTTGGTTCTAATCAGACGCATAAATATTAAAGCACTCACAAACCTCCGGTCAAGAACTCAACTTTATAGCTAACAGATGTTTTGGTTTCAGCTTCCTTATCAGGATGTACAGATCATCCGTTATCTGGCTCAACATGTGATCACAAGGCTAGGATCCTGGTTCCTGACATTTATTGACCCGGGACACCTGTGTGTGCGTTGCTGTTTCACCAATCTTTGCTCCTTGGTAAATTAGCAAGGATTTGTGTTTCAAATCCAACAATAGTTATACAAGAATATTAATGCATTATTATATTGTAAAGTAATACAAACTAAAAAACAAAGCATCGAATCAAATATAAATTTTAATTCTCACAACACAGGGTACAACCTGGACAGGTCATCAGTCTATTGCAGGGCAATACAAAGACAGAGAAGACACAAAATCTCTCGCGCACACACCTAAGGACAATTTGGAATACTCAATCAACCTAACAGTCTTTTTTGGGGGGGGGACTGTGGGAGGAAGCCGGTGTACTCAGAGAGAATCCAAGCATGCACAGGAAGAAGATGCAAACTCATGCAGAAAGATCCAAGGTGAAATTGAAACCATAGCCTTCTTTCAGCAAGACAAAAGTGCTACCACTCCAGCAGTTCTGCTGAAAATAAGTGGAAGGTAAAAAGCCTTCTCTTTAACATCAGTTACATGTAAGACACTTTTTTTCTGTATGCAGGTGGATAAGCTCATCAGGAAAGCCAGCTCCGTGATAGGATGCCACTTGGACACAGTAGGACAACCAGGACAATTGGCAGATACTACTGGGAGAGAAGGCCCACAGGGACAACTGGCACACCCTTTCAGAAAATAGGTGTGACAATTGTCATATTTAAATGAATAAATGAAAAAGCATGTCCAAAATCAACATCAAATGGGATTACCTGACCTCCCCGATTCCAACACAGTGGCTGCTATCATTATAAAGCTTTCTGTCAGTAAAAAAAAAATATATATATATAATTCCAATGTCCCAAAGGTTCTTCTTTATCCCACTATCCATTTGTCTGATCTGGTCAAAGTGATAACGTAGTAGATTTTATCAAAGGTCAAATCATTGATCTTCTTTTTGCTCATATCTTACCTGTACAATCTAGAAAGTTGGTTCTTGTTCCACTTAGCCATTTTTAAAGTCTGCATAGACCATAACATTTTATTGCAATGGCTAGAGGCACCAAGTGTGTGGGACTTAAGACAAACGGTCCGGTGTCAAATTGGACACACCTTGTCCAGGGAAACTTTCGGCAACCCTAGGTTTAGCTAAATAGGGAGAGTTAGGCTCTTGGCCCCTACAGCAAGAGTGAGTCTGACATGACCAAAACAGTCTGCGGACCCATTTGCCCCAAATTGTCCCTTTCCAATAAGTCTTTGAAAAGGGCAACCCAAGATGGCTCACAATGTTCAGACAAGTCCATTTGTCCAAAGATGGCTGCCTACATGGCTACCGTGATCGGCAAAAACAGGTGTGCTTCAGAACAAAAGCAATAGCACTAGTTGATGAATATTGGTTGTTCTAAAACATAACAGCGGCTGTATATTACGTCTGGTGAACCTTCAGACCGATTTTTTTCATCCCATTCCCTGGTATGAGACTTGCATAAAGCCCTGTAATCTTCCTTAACACCTACCGGACAACAGGCAATACTGAAAAGGCAAGACAAATAGGAAATGTGTGTATATGAGCAAAACACTACATTGAAGTTAGCATCTCTTTTAAAGTCACAATAAGGTTATTTTAGAGCATGAGTTTGGAGGTTTAGTTTATGTTACCGGAGGTTTGGTTGCTTTTATTATGTGATTTTTTAATATTATTTTTAATACATAACAATGTCAAATGGCACCAGCCAGGGTGCACAATATTGCTATGATTAATGTTTTTTTATTTATTTGTTAAATAAAGTTATAAGAACATAGCTTTTGCAGCAGGACCCCTTATTGCAGTCATCATCTGTAAGCAAAAAACATTTATTTTTTTGTCTAAATGTAAATCAAAATTCAAAAATATTTTGAATACATATTTTCAGATTACTGGACCTGTCGGTTTTGTATGTCCTTTCATAAGCTTCCCAAAATACTATAATTTGCTGAAAGTTTGGGCCATTCCCCCTGAAAGAGCTGGTATAACCTAGCCATATTTTTTGCTTGTATACAGCTTTTCAGCCGTTTACACCCAGGCTGAGAGCAACAAGCTCTGTAGCCTTGACCTCTCAGGCAACCCCTCCACACCAAAATAGTGAAAGAGTTTTGACGTTGAAATAATTGACATGATAAAACCGAAAAATCAGTTAATTTAATTAAAAATGTTTTTTATTTTCAGTTTCAACAACTTTAATTTTCAGTTAAAATTCCTTTTGCAGTCAGTTTGTTTGTTTATACAAACAAATTGCATCTTCATTTATTGAAACATGGTCAAATGCTATGTGGTTTTTTTTTTCTCCAACCTACATGCTATTTACTTTTAATGTACTTTGTGAAACAAAGGTTAAAGGTTACTTGTAATAGTTCAATATAAAAAGCGCAGGCAGTATATATAACAAACAGGGAAATGCACTGTAGACAACTCGCACAGGCTGCTCAGGATGTTAGTGGAAACTAAGTACAAACCGCAAGTCACTATTTCATTTAATTTGTTTTCCTCTCTTTATTCTTTCAAATTATTTGACACAACAATTACTTTATGTGTTTTTAAGGTTATGCAATTAAAGCACAGCATTAAGGTCAGACCAGTATCATGGTTAGTCATTTAAGTGCAGAATAAAACACACCGTACTGAGAAAGGCTTTATCAACAATATTTATTAGCATGCCAACGTGTATCAAAAGTATTTCATAACCCCTAATCCTTCAAACTCTCCTAAAGCATATTATTTAAAACTGTCATGCGCAGTGGTTGAACTGCAAAAGCAGACACAAACGTGGAAAGTTTAGTCTAATAAATTAATTAACATCAAGTTGGTTTATTTTAGGTAGGCAAGACATGTGGACAGTGAGATGGTGGAGATACCAGTTAGTATTTTGGGTTTGCTTGTCGAAGTTAATAAATAAAACAAGGTTCGCTAATATAAGATGACAAAGAAGGGGGAAATTATTATTATTATTAGAATCTCTATCCTTCAAGCACAGGGGAAATGGATAATGATCCTGGGGTTCTAAAAGCTGAAATAAAAAAAGCAAAATAGTTCCAATTCTAAATTTCCTAAATAGTCCAGTGCTTAAAATATTATGTGCTTTGTTCAAATAAGTTGCATGAAATTCAAAAAAAACAACTGATTTACAAACATTTTACGATGAACAGACTGTGCCAGCTGTGCTGTTCAGTAGATGGTTAGAGTTGGGCAGCTGGTACAGCCTGTTGGCAGGCCCTTACAGCTCTCAGGTGTCTGCCTGGCTGAAACAGCTGGGCCACTGGCAGCATAGTGAAGTCAGCAGTGGCTAGTGACTGGAGCTGACTTCAGAAGTCTCATTTGGCGGTAAGCTGTTGAACCACTGGGAGGTTCTTTTTATGGTTAGATATGTGGTTCAATGACATTAATGGGCTAAAATTATTATTATTTGCTTTACAGAAAAAACAGCATTATAAAGGTCAATAATCAGAAGAAACATATATTGTATTACCTTAAATATCAAATTAAAATAAGCTTATTTATTTCTTGATGTTGCTTTTTAAATTTAACAGTCATTAGCCTTGAGGAGGGGTGTGCCCAGGACGGTTTGTCAGTCAATCACAGGGCAACACACGGAAGTAGGAAAAAAACAAAACTACAACAAAAAAAACACACACACATACACACACTTGTACCTGATGGCAATGCAGACTAACCGGTTGACCTAGCATTCAGGCTTTTGGGCTGTAGAAGAAAGCCTAAGTACCTGGAATGAGCTAAGCAAACTTTGGGAATAAGTATTAGTGTTTCTGGTGTGTAAATCCACCTTGTTTCATCAAATACTGCATAAGCACTAGCTGTTTCTGATATGTGTTTTATGGCTCCTTGCCATAAGGAGCCATAAACCACAAATTACGATGCTGAAATAAGTCAGTACAATGGTCAATTATACTTAAAGGTTCTTTGGTTATATGGTTGTCCCAATATAAACAACATTCACAATTAGTAATGTATCTGAAAAATAGTATAACATGTATATTTGAATGTAAACTATTGGCTGCAACATTTGTTTCGCATAAGTTTGGCCTATCAGATAAACAGGGATTTGGCTAGATGTTTTGATGGAATGGTTTTAGAAAGTACATACTACTTTTACCACTGATTGTGTCTGCCTGGAGAATAATTGAAAGAGACAGAGAGCAGATATTAGTGTAACCAACCTCAAACAAAATAAGCACAGTCACCAGAATTACGACGTATGACCCCTGAAGTTTATGAATATGATACCAGGATTGGGAATTATCTCTGCTGTTAAGAGAGTTGGCAAGGCATCTGTGCAAATTCAAATGTATTTTAATTGTTCTGGGCTCATACAATGTTAATGTTTTATAGAAAACAAAACTAATGAATTGTGGAATTAATTGTTCAATATGGAATGCAAGCGTTATTGTATGTTTTTCATAACCAAATTAAATGTTTGATGTAATATTGTTTGGTCAAACAGTTTATTCCAGCCTATTTCAAATATAGTACTTGTCAGGAAAACGGTTGTTCTGTGTTTTTTGTTGAGGTTGCAGTTGTCCATCATAGGGGATCATTCAGCAGGGATCCCCTAAATAGCATTAAGAAGAGTTTGTACTATGCTAGAGAGTTGTTATTCGCAGGTCTTTTTTCACAAGCCTGGTAATAATCAGGACTCTTACATGCAGCATAAGAGGAGCTGGTCGCGAGACATCCAGCGCCTGAAAGTTAAACCAAGTGGTAACGTCAAGCCATTCTTTGCATATTCTTGTGTGTTGTCATTGTACTTCCGAGAAGAACACGAGACTCCACAACTTCCTGAATTGTCACCCACGTCTAGCAGCCCCTCCTCTTCCTCACCTTGCAGTTTACTGATTTTGTCGTTCCTGTGAGTTCCCTGCATGTGAATCAGAAGTGACCTATATGTTTCAGTATGTTATATACTACTCACAAAAAGTTGTGTGTACACCACAACAAAAAATGTCAACGTCTCAATAACTCGTCATGTGCCCTTGAGCATGAATTACAGCTTGACAACGACGTCTCATGCTGTTCACAACTTGACTTATTGTCTGCTGAGGCAGGGCATCCCACTCTTCTTGAAGAGGAGCCCTCAGGTCATTGAGGTTTTGAGGTGCAGAGTTTCGAGCCTCTACACGGCGACTCGGTTGATCCCACAGGTTTTCAATTGGATTCAGATCTTGAGAATGTGCAGGCCACTCCATTTGAGGTACACCAATCTCTAACAGCCATTCCCTGATTATGCGACCCTGATGAGCTGGATCGTTGTCGTCCATGAAGATGAAATTAGGCCTTTGTTATTCGTGTAGGGGCAAAATCATTGGATTCATTATGTTATTCAGGTAGTATGGGCTTGTCACTGTACCATTCACAAAGTGTAGGCCAGTTCTATACAGACTGGACACAACTGCCCACACAAAAGCTTGTCTGGTGACAACAGTGGCTTATGCATAGCGCTCTCCTTCACGTCTCCAACATCGTTGGCGGCCATCATTTCTGCTCAAAGTTAATCGACTTTTATCAGAGAACAGCACTGAGGCCCACTTGTCCCTCGTCCAGCGTAAATGCTCCGTGGCCCATGCAAGAAGATGACGCCTTGCATGCTGGTGTGGTCAGGTACCCTTGCAGGTCGTCTAGCACGCAGACCACGCTGATGTAAACGGTTTCGAATGGTCTGATATGACACTTGGGTGTCTCTCACCTCCCTTAAACGTGGTAGATGTTGAGTGGCATTCATCATCTGGTTTCTCAGGGCATTGTTCACAATGTAGCGGTCATCCGCATGGGTTGTGGCCAAAGGACGTCCACTTCTACACCTTTCTGTAACTCTTCCAGTCTCTCGGTATCTCTGTTGCAACCTGCTGATGACACTCTGTGACACTCTGACGTCAGTGGCCACGTCCGTCTGAGAACGTCCTGTTTGAAGCATTGCAATGGCCAGGTACTGTTAATCCATTGTTAGGTGTCGTCTTGGTCTCATGAGGTCACAATGTGAACAGCCTGATGAGGACGACTGTTTAAACACCAGCTGTAATTAAACCAGTACATTTATTGGTTGATTCGAGGATCAAAACCTGTTGTGACTTTTGCCGTTAAGCTCCACATTAGAGAACAGCAACATGTATGAAAAGTACTGAAACATTTACAGTTGGACAGGTGCATTCAAAAGCTTAGAAAAGGTCACATTAAGTTCACCTGTTAAGGTTTATATGCATTTTGGCCAAATATCCCTAACTTTTTGTGAGTAGTGTATATCTCGGCAGCTAACTCTCAACACTCACGTTATATCGGTACCATATCGGTTCCATGTCCATGTTTTTTAGATTTTTAGCTGTTGCACGTCATACTTTGTTATCTATTGTACTGATGTTCCATGTTACACCATGCTTCCGGAGGAACTTATTTTTATTGTACTGCACCTGTACTAAGATAGAATGACAATAAAAGCCTTTGGACTTTCACTTAATTCATAAAATCATGACAGTCTTTGTGTGTTACTACATCCTATGATTTAGCATTTTTCCTTATGCCTTTTTAAAATGTTTTGTGTTCTATCTAATATAACAAGAAAACCCGTTGAATTTGCTTTAAACATACACTTCACTTACATATATATGGCTATATAAGGACATGAACTCTTCTGGCCAACAACGGATAACAGAAAACTGTCAGTTTAAATAAAATAGACTGATGATTTTGTGTTTATTTAATGTATGTTTTCGAAACTTACTGTATGGATTAATTACTTTTTTTGTGAAATTGAATTATAAATTTTGTTTTGTTTATGCTCAGACCTCATTGTGAACTCACTTAATCTATCAATTAATTATGCCAATTAGAGTATTATCACTGACCTGGGCACTGAACGAAATGCACACCGATATCTGGGAGCTGACAGCTTGCAATTCAGGTTATTGCGGACTAGAAAGAAGTTGTGCAATTTGGACATTCAGGCCACATGAGGTGAATTGTTCATGATTTAAGGGAATAGTTTAATTTCCTTGTTAATATGTTGTTATCGGGGCCAAACTCAATATTATTACATACATTAATCAGTTTAATGTATGATGGCATAACATGGATTTTCTGCTCTAGTGGAGCAGAATCAAATATAAATATATTTATAAAAAAAGGATATGTTCAATACATTATTTTTTTTTCCTTGTGTCTACATTTCTGCTCAGGGGAAGGTGTGTGTTTGTTTGTTTGTTTGATTAAGAAGGAGAGTGAGGAACTAACTGCCCTTCTGTACCGACCACATCCTTCTTTAAATAACTGTCAACTGTCCTGCTGTGACCTATAGCAGTTATGATATATCTAGAAGCCCACACAAATACTTACAGTCTTAAAAACCTTTTCTGCAACACACAATAGAATAAATGCACTCGTAGCTAAAAGTAACAATATTAAAACGCATAAACAAGCCTGTCAGTCATCCCGCCCTCTTAAAGCAGAATGACAGGTGCAGATTGAGCTGCAGCTAGCCAGAAGGCCAGATTCCAGTCATAAGGTCACATAAAAAGATGCACACATACAAACGCACACACACACACACACACACACACACACACACACACACACACACACACACACACACACACACACACACACACACACACACACAAACACATACACACACGACTAATATCTATTCCAGCCGGCTCCAGCAGTGACTCAGATGCAACTAGCCTATCTCTAGGCTCTAGGGATTAAGAGCCAAAACTCCACAGAGAGGGGAGATATGAGCTCCAGGAGCTCTGCTGATCAACAACGTCAAGCCAGTGCTCAAGATATCAGTCTGTGCTCAGGCAGAACAAAAAAGATAGGCTGTAGTCAGAGGGAGCAGAATACGGAGGGTGGGGTTAGGGTGGGGGTGGATATGAAGAATATCAGGTTATTTTTTTAATTTTGCATTAACTGATTTAAAATTAGCACATAAGTTATAGCTGAGAGACTTATTAAAACTAATTAATTAGTGATCAACTGTTAACATCACAAATTCACAAAATTCTGAATAAACCATTGAATAAGTGTTCCTAAAAATGCAATGTGTTCACAGGGTACAATAATATCATGTACAGTTAAAAGCAGTCTCATAATCTGAAGTATTTTGCAAAGCTTTGTAGATATTTAAGTTGTATACTTTCTTATCATGGTTAAAGCACTAACCTTAATACATCTTTTATAGAATTTGATAAAGTAAATACACATGAAGCCACATATATGTAATGTCATTTGAAATTAATCTATCATCTATCTACAGTTGCTTATGTCTTGTTACAGTTGTGATGGGGGAGGTGGATTGGTAGCACCAGCTCATCTCCAGCAATTAAAAAAATCAGGGCAGGAATGTTGATTGGGCCTATAAGTAGGGCGGATGATTTTTTTTTTGCCTGGTCTTTATTAGTACGGTTTATCACTTGCCACGTATGCCTTTAAAAAAGCAACTCCTGCTAAAGGGGAACTAGTATGGGTGTGGCCAGGTACTTCAGTAGCTTGTACACAGTGACCAATATTTGCATGGATCCTTGCGCAATGCAACAAACAGTATCATTAAAATTGAAACAGTCCCAAGCTCATCTGGTTTGGTAGAAGCATGCTTCTATAAAGATACAGTGAAAATCATTAATGCTATATTATTGAAAGACTTTTAAAAAAATAGTTATACTCATAAGTCTGTGGACATTAAACTTTATGTCTTAGCACAGATTCACAGATGGATTTGTGTCTGAATTTGAGTAGGAGATTTAAACATCTGAATATGCATTAATCTCAGCAGTTTCATTATAGGTTATATTGTATGTGTAGAGTTAGTGGCTTGCTGCAAAGTAGGCCTCCGGTCCAGTTTTAGGTCTTTTGCAACCTTTTGCAGTTTTTCTTCTACAATGCCCCTGTTTAAAGGATTGGTATTTTTGTCTTTTTAAAACTTTTTGTGTTCTATCTAATAAAACAAGAAAACTTGTTGAATTTGCTGAATGAGGGAGCCTAAAGGCAGTTGATAAAGGATTATGTCAAAGAATAGTAAAAATTTAATTGGATTAAACAAAGTCTTGCCCCTGAAGTTAAGATTTTTTTTATAAAAAATGTTATGAAAATGTTATTGGGTTAGTGGAAAGTTTTGCGCACAGGTTTATGTGCAGTCACAATGGTTTGACTTAAAATATGACAGAGTTCTAGTAAGCTATGTTAAAGATGAGAAAATGGAATGTGGGAGCCATTGTGAGTATCTGCTGTAAATCTCTTTACCATGCAAGTCCTATAAAATCATATATTGTTTCACTATACAGGTAAAAAACGAAAAGTCAGCACAGAGAGGAAAATAGAAAATCACATAACATCAATACTAATAAACAACCACATGGACACACACATTTTTGTTCTTTATCTTTACAAGACTTATTTTTAATTCTTTTTCACAGCCTAACCTTGACCTTACCAAACACCACATCTCTTTGTGGAGACCAGACTTTGGTCCTCACAACGTTAGGAAAACGGTCCCTACAATATAACAAATACGAATCCACAGATTCACACACGTATGTGCAACTGCCCTTACCTCATGGTGAGGTTAAGTAGAAAGAATTAGAACATCATTAGATTGTGAGTGATGCTTGCCAATAGCTTTGGTAGTTTAACTTTATGTTGCAGTGTGTCCTCATGATCTCCCCAGCTATTACAGCAGCATCTGTAGCAGTGCTTGCCATTATAGGTATCACTATTATGGAGGAAAGGCATTTTTCTTCATGTAAAACCATACAAGGAGTGAACATACTTCTAGTTGGGAGCAATTTATTTTAATTAATTAGTCAAGCTTGATATAGGATGTGTCATGTTACTAAATTTTACCTATTGAAGATTAAATACTTAATTATCTAAGAGTTAAAGACATAATTATACAAGAGTCAGATATGTCTGCACCTGCAACCACCTCCACAGTTAGGCTGGCAACAATCATTTAGCTAAATCTCAGAGTAAAAATGACAATATTCCCACAGCAAAAAAGGGCTTTCGGGCCAGATTTAATTAAACACAGTAACTATTCTCTTAAAAGAAAAATGCCCCTTCCTTGAAACATTTCCTGTGGCCATGTCTGCCATTTCCACTCTGCTTCTCCTACAATTTGCAAACGGCGCTTCAGTTGCTATGAGAATTAAGCAACATGATGCAACAATTTTACCGAATACATGAAAAGACACTAAGTGTCACAAAGACTGTTATCCCCAATTAGAGATGTAAAATTTCATAGAGGGGAGCAGAAGGCCTCTGCATAGCTGATCCTCTCCCTGCAGAAAAATGGTAATGTTTTCATGAGTCTAATGAATATTTTAAGTTTTGAGGCAATTACATGGGTCTAAATGAGTGGAAACGTACTTCAGCTTAAATTAAATATGTAGGAGCTGTGAAAGACATGATGAGTGCTAAACAAGTTGCCTGAGCCTGATGTAAATACCTCTGATATGCATTATTTTCACTTTCCATGAATTGTGTGCCTCTCTGCTGTCTTGAACACCAATAAATACTTTTCAAGTGTTAAGAATTATGCTGAAAAACAGGGAAATAACAACCCTTGTATAATGTGCAGGTATGAGGGACTTTTCACTTTTCTAAACATTTAGTTTCCAAACCCTAGAAACATTAGCCGTAGCTAAAGTTGGCTTTTTTTATGATATAGTTCCAAGAAACATTTTTTCATACATTTTGTTAACCACACACATCGTCTCTCAAATTCTATCCTATGCCTCACCAATATATTATTTTCTTTTCAACTGGAAACATGGAATGGGACAAAATAAATAAAGCTTTACCAGTGTGGTTCCTTATCACCAGACAGAAAGATAAAACAGAAAAGCATTTGAAGATGACGGTAAAGAAGTAGTTTGTGGATGTAAATATGTGAGAGTAAATGTAAAGAATAGTAAAAATTGTGGATCAGCTTGTTTCAAAACAAATATAAGTTATTAAACCAAATAATTCACTAGAATTAGCCTAATATCAGCATATAAGTAAAGATTTTCTTATGTCAAAAACCTCCTACCATAGATGGCAGTTGCTCATGTTCAACACATCATTATTTTTTGAGGCTTTTCATCTGTGATTGCACTTACAAAAAAATAAATAAATAAATCTAAGGACTAATTTTTTTGTCTATAAAGACACAGTTACTGTATGTGTTCAGCTTGTGTCAGTGGATACCATCATAATCAAGACCAGTCTCAACTTATTGGTTTCAATAAGTGCAACTTGGCTCTTAGAACCAAAGTGACTTATTGTAAACCTGACACGATAAATCAAACCAAAACACATTTAATATGTGAGAGGGATTGTCCTTATATTTGGGACAGCTCTATCACAATCCTAATGCAGTATGTCCATATACATACAGTTCTTAAAATAAAAAAATATTTTTTTTAACTACTTCATAATATTACCTGTTCCACAATCAGCTGATTAAAGTACTAATATTATTTATTATATTATTGCATGTAACATGGTCTAAGATAAATAGGATAGAACGTCCAGAAGAATGGAAAAAAAACAAGCTTTTTAATAGACATCATCTACAATGAAATATAATCTGACATCTGTCAGTTAAGTGAATGTCCAACACAATTGTAAATACAAAATAAATACAAAATAGGATGTACACAAGCAGATTCAGTAGCATTTCACTGTAGTGTTTGTGAATCTTAGCTAAACCTCCTGTCTGTCATATCTGCACCAAACAAAACGAAACCTCCTAAAAGTATTGAGTAAGCAGTTTATGTTGTGCTGACCACAGTGCTCCTGCACTGAGACCAATCAAACTGGAAAGAGATGCTAGGTGTCATGGACCCGCATAAACACGCCCTTCTGCATGTACACACCTCTCTGTGTGTGTTATATATTTGTAATTTAGCGTGTATGAATGTTGTCTTGTCAGTGGAACATAAAATCAGTGAGGCTGTTAATTGTTACAAATGGACTAAGATCGTGCTAAGAGAAATATAGGAAATGGTCTAAAAGGGTTACGGTAAGGTAAAAGAGCAATGGTTATCAAAATACAATGTGATTGAATCTTAACTGAACTGTTAACTGAATACATTCTGTAATCCAGATTAAAAGGTGAAACCTTAAATTTCAGATTCAATGTATTGTGTACATATGTACAAAGTAGTGTCACTCAAGCATCAATGAATTCAAAGTGACATCTAGACTGAGCAAAACAACCAACTTGAATATTGATAATGTAATCATGTAAATATTTAAAATTTACATTTGTAATTAGGATATTTTTAAAAATGGTGATATGATGTGCTCTTTATCCAGAAATTGTTACCAAAAATAAATATAATTGTTATTTAAAACATGCTTTGGTACTTCATAAATCCTCTCCTACTGTGTAGTCCTGTAATAATCTTTCTTTGCTATTCATTTTCTTTCATCTTGATTAATTTCTCATTGAAAGCAAGTTGATAAGAAGTGGAGTAGGAAAACATAGCAGGAACTGAAAACAAATATCTGCACTAATTAAATGGAATTAAACAGTATGCAGATGAGTTTGAATCTGAAACAGACTATTTGGCTAAAAGTGTATACGTTGGATTTCATCTTTAGTAACATTCAGTTATTAGTCTAAAAATAATTAGAATAAAATTTTGCATGGAATTTAGATACATAAAAAAAGGTTTATAAAAAATTGTACTATCAAAAGATCAGATAGGATTTTTGCCTTTCCTACTGTGGAGCAGTATTATTGACCAATTGACCAATATTTGTTAACAACTCTTTACTGGAAAGGGATACACAAGGTTTAACTCCCTTCAAAGGAACAGACTCAAAGGAGTTCACTCCCTTTGCAGAGCCTTATAACAGATCATTGAAGCATGGAGCTGCTGCTGGGTCACCTGGGGGTGTGTGTCCAGTGTGTGTATTTTGGAACACCTGCAATCAATCAAGACCATCTACAGGAAGATAAGAGGGGCCTGCTGTAAGTCCTACAGTGCCTAAGCGTTAGCCTACATGGTTTCTATGTGAGATCTCCACAGAACAGCTTCCTGGATGTCACCAAATCAATAACCCTTCTATACTAGACTAGACTTCTATACTGGCACCTTTAAGCTTGTCTTCTCATTCTCTATAACCCAAATACGACCATGTCTGTCCACCCAAACTCCATCATTCAACCCTGGACCACGTCCAGCTCAAATTCCTCAAATTTGGTAGGATAGAAAGAATACTTGGTAGGCAAATTTCTGTGTGGACTTGACACATGTAACTTCAAAGTGCAAGCTTGTTTGAGATCATAAGTCATTGTGCCCTAGTCTGAGTCTTAGGCTTGTTTAATGTTGGTAATTTAAAATCGTAAAAATAGTCTTCTACAAATTAATTACAGCTAATTGGTATAAATGAGACACGTTTGATATCACACCAAGGTCTAACTGAGTGACAGTTTGTGTCTTTGTGTCTGTTTGCGAATAAATGGATAAAGAAAAATCTGCTTATTACAGAAAATGAAAAAAACAAAACAGTCAGCAATTTTTTTGTTCCCACCAACCTGCATTTCTCAGCCTTTTCTGACCAATATTACATTTCTGCCTCCATTAACAATAAATAACTGCAGAGCCTTTCTAAGCCCCATATCTTTTCTGCAAGCTACACTTCAATGTTTTTATATTTTCTTTCAAATAGACAGCCAATACAAAGTCAGCCAATATATTCTGCAGATGTTTAAGTGAAGTACATGATGGGCCTGCAGCATAGTCTTCAGGCTACATCTTTAAATATGCGCAGCATGTGTGAGTTTGTTCGTGCATGTGGGTGTGGAGAAGGGTATGGATTGAACGTAAGTAGTTCTAAATCATGGTTGGGTGAGAACAGTAGGTGATCACATTTTAAGTGTTTTCAACAGAAGAGGGAGCAAGGTCACAAGTCCTAAACATATACACGTAACCCCGGACACAATACATATCTACCTAAATGATTTACACAAGAAAATGTAACAGGCCAGTGAGCACAAAAATATAGAGCCTATTAGTTTCATATCTTTATCTAATGTTTGTTTAAACCTTGCGTACTGTCGGCACGTATCACTGCAGGTTTATATCCCAGTCAATATATATATATATATATATATATATATATATACATATATATATATATATAATTTTCTTGGCTCCTCACATGATCTATGATTTGTCATGTTTTGAGATCCTTGGTTGTGTTTGTTCTGGTTGTATTTTCTCATTAAGAGTATCATATTCATTACAACCATCAATTACTTTTTTAAATCCCCACGAAATAATGTCATATAAGCACTCATCAGTCTAGATTAGTTATTTGGGTGTGCAAAACAAAAGTTGACATTTTTTGCAACTTCTAAGTAAAATGACTTTTAGAGGGAACAATTTTTACTCTACAAGAAAGTGTGGCATACCACATATTTAGTAATATATTTTGTCTAACCACGGATGTAATTTTTTTGGGGGGGGACAGGGGACATGTCCCCTGCACTTTTTCAAATGTCCGATATGGTCCCCTGCACTTTTTACTGTCCAAAAACAATGTTCCGCTACACGCTACACTACACCAAAATTGTCAGCACTAAGGCCAATCGGAAAACAACGCCCAACCTTTCTCTGAGTTTAGATCGCCCACCAGCATTTAATTAGCTCTCTGTTGTTTGGATCTCTTGTGTGATTGGCTGTCTCCACTTTCACTCCTTAGAAGCTAACGTTACAATCATCTGACCCGCTGCTGAATTTGGTCTGTGATTGGAAGATCATAGTGCTGGAGTCCTAAGCGCTATCGTAATTATAACTATAAAAGGTGGCAGGGTCTATTTTTTCAGCTTCTTGGTAGTTGTTGGATTTTTGAGAAATCTTAAATGGTCCAGCAGTTACGGTTTTAGGGAGCAGGCAATTTGGTCATTTGATGGAATCTGCTACTGTAAGTTGGACATTTGTTTGTGTGATTGGGTCGGGTAAGCCAGAAGTGTTGTAATATGAGATGTTTTCTTTTACGCTAATCTTTGAACTGGGGTTCATGTGCCTGAGTGTATGTGTTTGTGTGTGTTTGGTAATTAGGCAGGCATCCAGTGTAGCAGCATGCAATAAGCGACATTATTTATATGATCAAGCTATTTATGAGATATATTAATTAGCATTGATAGCTGTCTGGTTTCCATGCTACTTTAAAAGTTGTGATGTATGATGACAGATGCATAGTAGGTGGAGACGGTGTTACGATGGCTTTTAAATCATATCCGGCCTTAATGTCAGTAAATTTGAGTAAAACGCGGATTTTGCTCATCCTGTGCGAATGCGCCACGAGTAACACTGAGCTGGGGGGTAATTGGTGCGAATAGGCACTAAGGGATTAAGAAAAACATGATAATGTTTTGCTACATGCTTAATAACCAGTCAAACAAAAAAAAAGAGCCATTAAACTTAAAAGTAAAAATTGAAACATAGAACAACTACGAGATAACATGATGAACTAATATACAAGAGTTTTGTGAAAAGTATGCGTCCCCCCACACCTTTGAAATCAAAATTTCGTCCATGGGTCTAATACACATTGTGAATACTAATAGGAGAACATGTTTTATGACACATTTTGGAAAATGCATACCATGTATGTTAAAGCCCTAGTTAAAAAAATGCTAACTAATACTCACATAAAACATCTCAGAAACCTGGGTATCAAATTAACATATACATACAACAATAAGTTTCAAATAATGACATGAAAATCTTTAATAAAAAAAGGTATTTGCAACAAAAGACAGAAGAAAACTAGAGGCAAAAAAGAGAGAGAAAACATTTTTTTAAATTTTTGCCTAAAAAAACAAATTTCGGTAACAAACATTTGAGATAAAAGTGCTAATTTATGATTGTTAGACACTGTTTGTGTTTGCATGCTCCAGTGTGTTTCAGTTAAATTTCATTGCTCATACCCGGAGGCCTCTGTCATTGTCACTCCGCTCCATTCCATATTTCACCTCCCTATGCGACTGGAGCATTTTATTTTATTTGCTTGCTATAGACCAAGGTCTGTGTGATTGATGGATCAACATCAGCTACTCTCTGCCCATTTGTCAAATGACCACTATTTAGGACAGGAAACTTCCACGTCCACACATGAAAACACACACACACACACACACACACACACACACACACAAAAATGCAAGAAAACAAACAATATTTTAACCTGCTGAGTTCAATTGGTTAAGACACAAACTGTTTATGCATCCCAACAAATTTGAATTTTGTGGCAAGGTACATTTGTAGTTAACAGTAATTCAGTTTAAAAAGTGAAACTCATTGTAATAATCAAACTGTTAATTTTGATGATTATGTTTCACAGCTAATGAAAACTACAAATCCATCCTTTTTTGTAAAATTTGAATACGTAAATAAAATCTATAAATAAAACACAAGTGTTGACAGAAAATGTGAACAAAGTGCAGGAATACGCACTGAGGGAGTGCACTGATCAGCTCTCAAACGTGCTGGCGCACATCTTCAACGCCTCCCTCATCCGGGCAGCCGTCCCCACCTGCCTGAAAAACACCACCATATTCTCGGTACCCAAGAGCTCCGCAGTGATACGTCTGAATGAATATCGGCCAGTAGCCCTCACACCGATAGTAACAAAGTGCGTTGAGAGACTGGTTAAGAACCACATCAAAGCCACCATCAATGTCACCGTTGATCCACACCAGTATGCATACAAGAAAAATCGATCCACAGGGGACGCCATTTCCTCCGTGGTCCACTAGGCCCTCACCCACCTGGAGCCGAAGGATTCATATGTTCGTATGCTCTTTGTGGACTTCACATCTGCCTTCAACACCATGATTCCTTAGACTCTGATTAATAAACTCTCCTCACTTGGACTGAGCTCTTCCCTCTGCAACTGAATCCTGGACTTCCTGACCAACATGCCGCAGTCTGTGAGGATTCACAACATCTCCTCCCCCACCATTACCCTCAGCACTGGCTCCCCTCCTGTTCACATTCCTCATATATGACTGCTCGCCTATCCATCCAGGCTGTCATATTGTGAAGTTTGTGGACGACACAGCAGTGGTTGGATGCATCACAAACCGTGATGAGACCAGATAAAGCAGGAGGTGAAACACCTGGAGGGTTGGTGCAGAGATAACAACCTCTGCATTAATGTAAAGAAAACCAAGGAGATGATTGTGGACTTCAGAAGGGGTCAACATGCCCCCCCTTGCGCATCGGTGGATCAGCTGTGGAAGTGGTCAACAGCTACAGGTACTTGGGTGTACACCTGAGTAACAACCTCACCTGGAGCAACAACACTTCCATTCTGGTCAGGAAGGCACACCAGCGGCCCTACTTCCTCAGGAGCTTGAGAAGAGCTGGACTCATTAGCTCAGTCCTCACCTCCTTCTACAGATGTGTGGTGGAGAGCGTCTTGTGCTCCAGCATCAACGTGTGGCATGGAAGCTGCTCTGCTGCAGACAGTAAAGCTCTGCAGAGGGTGGTGAAGGCTGCACATAGGACTGTTGGAGTCAGCCTCCCCAGCACCACAGACATTTACACCTCCAAATGCAGGAAGAGGGCCTCCGGCATCATGAAAGATCCCACCCACCCAGCACACTCACTTTTTGTCCCGCTCCCCTCAGGCAGGAGGCTGCGGAGCATCAAGTGTAAAAATACAAGACTGAGAAACACCTTCATTCCTGAAGCTGTGAGACTCTTGAACTCCACCTGAACAACCACATTTGGACAATACATTTTGAACACCTTCACATACCCGCACTGAGACACTTTAAACGGACTGAGACACTTTAAAGGCTATAGTAACTTGCACTACAAATTCATTCATTCATCCATTCATCCATTCATGCTGCTGCTACTCCAAACCCCCTACTCCCCTATATTCTGTATATTTTGTGTTTATTACATTCTAGTTTATTTTACTTTTTTTTAACTTAATTTTATCTATTTTAAGATAAGCTCTTGGGTGGAACTGGACTGTGAGAATACGATTTCGTTCCACTTCATGTACCACATGTGTTATGAATGACAATTAAGTCTCATTGAATCCTTGAATGCTTGAATACATAGGGCTATGAGAGAGTGGTTAAACACAGCCCATCCAATAGTTAGGACGAAGACGCAAAAAGGATGTGGAAAAGTCCTTTTTTTACATTTAAATTAAGTTTTATGCTTGCTCTTGCTGATTTCCTTTGTAATGAGGTCTCTTTTTATGTTTGCAGGACTTTATACTTGTCCTCTCAGTTCGCTGTACCAATTTCTGGTTTAAAGATCATGTTATCACTGCGCTTGCTTGGAAACAGGCCCCACTGTCCACAGGGAGAACCACGAGTATCCCCGAAGTGCCTGCCTAGAATTGACCTGCAGCTATCAGAGACACAGGCCAGGCCACATAGAGGCCACAAAGGCCAGCTGCATGTGAGGAGGGAATGATGATTGGTTTATTTTGACTAAGACCTGCCCCTGCTGTCTGTATCAACCACACAGGTGTGGATGAAGGGGTGTGAGATGTGTCAGCTAGTGAGCAATGCTAGTGAGGAGAAGCAAGGGACTCTGTCTCCCAACGGAGTAAAAGGAAAATGAAAGGTGGCGCAGAGAGGAAGAGAGGGATTTATTCAGTCAGAAAAAGTCAGGGAAAAAAACATCCAGACACAAGATGTTGGTAGAAATATTCTTTTAAGATTGAAAATATTTTATTGCCACTAAGCCAGCTGATATTTTTACATGAAGTGACTATGTAAAGCTCAAACCTTGGGACTACTTATTAAATAAAATATTTATTATCTTACTACTATCACCCGATAACCTTTACCTCCTCTGGCGTGGTGACTCTTTTTTAACCCCTTTGTGTGTGAAATGACCTTTTTAAACAATTTTACTCAAACCTGCCTTGAATTAGATGCCTATTTTGCGAGTGTCAACAACACATTGAAAACAACTTATCCACCCGATTTTAGTATTGCAGTTTTTACCAGTACTATTGATATGAAAACATTTTAGCCAAATAGAGAAAAAGAAAACATGAATGAGGCATCTTTAAAGTGAATCAACCAAGATATACACAGCATAAATTAATCAGATGCTGATGCGCATGAAACACTGATTGAAGCAAATGTAAAAACGTTTTTCAAAAAAGAGAAAATTCTTTTGAATTTCACACAACGATCCTAAAGGCAGAAAGAAGAGAACAGTAGGAAGACATCAAGCCAACAGTACAGGAGTACAAAATTAACCGATAAAATTTCAATACATTTGGAATATTCTCTCTAATTTATTCAAGGAATGAATTAATTAAACAGTCGGCGGTTGTATAAAATAACTTCTGGCTCCGAGGGGCTAAATCTTTGGCAGGAAAATATGGCTTGGATATTAATATTTGTTACCCAGAAATGAAATTAAAAACTTTATAAGTGAACACTCAATATATGCACTTTTGTTGTTGTTTGTTATATACACGGACGTCATTTTTTGGGGGGACACAGGGGACATGTCCCCTGCACCAGGGCCAGACTGTGAGATTTTTTCAGGTCAGGAGTCAGTCATGTAATCAGACCACCCTGGGATTGCCACGCATGCATGTTCCAACACATACATGTTCACACCCACACTTAAATGCATGGGCACAAGCAAAATGCATTAGGCACGTGCGCACAAACTTATAGCAAGTTCCAAATAAAAGGCCACCTATTAGATCTACCGTAACTTCTGAGGTTGTAATATACAGCAACTTTACTGCTGTTAATGCAATAGTACTAAGATCATTAACATTTTACACAATAAAAAGTGTCTAAGTTAGAGCTTTACATAGTCAAGTCATGTAAAACACCAACTGCCTTAGTGGCACATTATCTTACCGGGGAATGCTAATGAACCCCAACCTACAGTATATCCAAGGTTGGAATACAAAAATGTTCATGTTTGATCTGGGATACATAACATCAACAGAAAAAAATATTCAACATAATCACTTAATATAAAAACGCCAAATTGCCATGACAGCTTTTATTACAGTCGAGAGCCACTTATGTCAATGCTAGTGTCAGGTAGTGTTCATGTGTTGTTGCTCTACTGTAAAAATGGTTTCGTAACTTCTCCCAAATGCTCAACTTCTCCTGAAGTATGCCATATGCCATAAACTGTATTTCATACAGTAAGATAACTTAGCCGGTGTCTCGCTGATTTGGCTTTGTAATCATATACATGATAATTTTAAGATTATATCCGATTAACTGGACAAATAAATAATTTAAAAAGTGAATAATAATAATAATAATAAAGTGGCTTGTAAATCAGTAATTTTAACATCCCAGTCCTTATCTAATTTCAAGGCTAAACCTATACAGGCTCCATATTTACACTGTAGACTGAAAATGTGCAGCTCAAGTTCCTTTAGGGGTCTCCATTTAAACACCAAATGTTACTGCAAATATATTATTAAACTTAAATATTTACCCTGGGGGGGGGGGGGTTCTGAATAAATAAATTCGTAACTTTTCTGCATTTGGCCGTGTCTTCCTCCAGCGCCTTTCTCCTTTTGTCCCGAGTCGCTTCTCCTCACTTCTTGCACAGCTCGCAGATAGAGTGAGCTGGCAGCACCAGACACACACCACGCCCCGTGGTTGATACGGACGTTTGTGGCGGGTCTTAAATAAACCAAACGTCTTTCCCTCCTCATATGATGCTGGCCTGAGACTTTTTTTTTTTCTTTTTTTAAGAGAGTTGCAGGCCAATATTAGGCCGGCGCTTTGGGAATACTCCCCGTTCTCCCTATCGCCAGTGCGGGCCTGCCCTGCACTTTTTCAAATGTCTGATTTGGTCCCCTGCACTTTCTCACTCCAAACGTCTTTTAGCTGCTGCGACCTCATTACAAGCTTGGTGGGTTTAGACTGGTCCGCCTGATCCAGTGTTTTAAAATTTCCATCACAACTTACATTATGAACTTAAATTATTTAAAAAAATTTTTTGGGCCAGTCACGATCGCGTGGGCTTCTACCAGCAGCTGCGCCAGCTGGTCCGCGTGCACGTGTTCCGCTACCTGTTCTACCTCGAGAACTCGCAGCACACGGACTACATCACGGAGAAGCTGTGGAACGCCGTGCTGGCTGGGGAGAGAGAGAGTGTGTGTGCGCGCGCTCATGTATATATATGTAAATAATTCTAGTATAGAAATAGTATAGTAGTCGTAGTAAATACTAAAAGTGGTTCTTTATTTTAAAGGTTGTTTTCTATTTTACTTTGTTTTTTTTTTGCATTTTACATATTTTACAATAAATTGTTTGGTCATTTATTTTTGCACAATTTAGTTATTTTGTCATGTAATCTGATTTCAACAAGAAACGGTTTCAATTAAATGAATATTTTAATCATTGAATTATAAATAAAAGTTCTCAGACTACAAGCACAATCAACTAAGTTTGCATGAAAGCAAAAATTATAATAAATATGTTAAGCATTCATCCCAGGTCAATCAAAACAAATACAGCAACATATTTTCCTTTTTATAATAGATATTTTTAGTTCTGTTAAGGTTTGTGTACGTTATGAAACACTGTGGTCATACTATCATGTTAGGTAAGTAAACTTTTGGGGGAAAGTGAAAAAAGTCGTTTTCGCATCAGAAGCCGTTCAAACTGACTTACCGGGCTGAGATGTTTGGACCTATTCGGAGCTACATCAACCACCTGACCACCTATCGGCAAGTTCAAATAGTAAAAAAATACTTGCCCCCCCTCACCTTTGAAATCAAAATTTCGGCGATGGTTATATACACATACAAATGTGTAAAAATGTCAGAATTTCCATTGTCTTTACATTTATACGAGTAAGTTCATGCCATAGCTATTTTTTAAAGACATTTGTAAAAACTTCAATTTCCATAATATTGTTTAGAAATAATAAGTTTTCTGCTCCTATTGCTGATTATTCTATTTGGCTTTCTTATCTTTTTCTTTATCCTTGTTGTTTTCTTCCCATCAAAGTTTTTTTTTTTCTTTTTTAACACAAACTTTGTTTAACTTATTATTTTGATTGATAATAAGTTTGCCATCATAGGCTACTTAAAAGGTACGCCAGCGAACCGTGCAGTGTGCTTTATATTTATTATCAGCCACTTTTTTTTTACCCAGGTATTTACTTTTTCCTATTCCTCCCTATTTTTCTGCACCTTCCTTTTTTTTTTCCTAGGGGCAGTTCTTGTTGTACCAATGCACCGCCCGCAAAAGCAGCGTCGGCACCTGTGACACTCGATTCGCGAAACTTGACTCAACCAATGGGATGAGCATTTTCTGGATCATCTTCTGTGTGTGAATATGTTGTCACTTAATTTTTCACAATGCAGGAAAGGGTCCAGGAACAAGTTTACCATAAATGTTCTAGCTAACGTGCCCTGTTATTCAATTTCTATTAGCCTTTTAGTGACTATTTTCGGACTCTTACTGTATTACAGGACAAAGTGTGTTCCTTTATGTATATATATATATATATATATATATATATATATATATATATATATATATATATACACACACATGTGGGTAAAACAAAACAGAAACATAAAGCAGAGATCAGGTAGTGAGAAGCTAATATACTGGTGGTTAAAATTAATAGACAACACTTAAAATGTAACCTTCGGGAGCGCTGTATTTATGGATTATTTTTATATTTTACCTTTGATTGCAGGGAATTTAAGTCTTTAGTCAGGGCCAAGTGCATGGATTAGTTATTGAAAAAGGATTTCCTTAAATCAAGTAAAAGTCAGCAGAAGGAAGAATGGGAAACAGTGTCATATTGTTTAAGCTTTTGACCCACATAAAATTAAGGACTCTCAGGAGTATAATAGTAAAGTTTATTGAAGGTTTGTGGATATGGTTCCTGGAACTGGAGACAGCGAGCACAGCGGGGAACCAGAGATGATCAGCAACGGAGGGAATCCAGAGACAGCAGACAACAGAGGGGAACCAGAGATGATCGGAAACGGAGGTAATCTAGAGAGAGCATACAACAGAGGGGAATAAGAGACGACCGCCAACGCAGGGAATCCAGAGACAGCAGCCAACGGCACAGTTCAGCGGGGAAACTAAGAGGATGGCAGGGACGTGGGACGTGGGAGACCAGAGACTACTGAGAGGTAAGCAGAGCAGGTGAGGAGATGCGGGCAGAGCGTGATGAAAACAGGAATGGTCTTACTTGGTGGGAGGTTTGTTGACGCCATGGAGGAGCGAGTGGTGAATCCTTTCAGCGAAGTCCAGGTGGAAGGTTGTCCAGAGGGAGAGCGCAGTAGATGGTGTGTTGCTGGAGCAAGCAGACCGAGCTGAGCCAGAGGAGCGGTGAAAACCAGAGGATTGTGATGACTGGTGGGATACTTGAGAAGGCATGAGGACTGAGATGGTAGGAACCTGGGTGGAGCACAGGAGATGGTGAGGGACACAAAAGGGGGAAAAACAAAATAATCAAAGTAAAACTACAAAAACTCTCAAAGGTGTGGAAGGTAAAAATCAACAACTGGAGAACTAAAACCCTAAAGACTCGAAAACTGGAATTACAAAAAATAGAGAACTTGAGACACACGTGAAACTAGAGAATCAATCAATACTCGAGAATTCGAGTATTTGGCACTGAGGGCAAGAGGTTCCCGGAAGCAACTAATACTTAGGCGGCGAGTAGCTTCTTCTACTTCTTCTTGTTTTTTTTGGCGGTTGGCAAACAACTTATGGAGGCATTACGGCCACCGACTGGTAAGGAGTGTTGATAATTTGACAAAAAAAAAAAAAAGTATGCCTATATCCTATCTTATATGTTCATCATCTAAATTCTTTCATATAAATTACACCGTTTAAAAAAATAAAATAAGACCTGGTATGCTCTATTTCCTGATTGTCTCTGCAACAATTCCACAATATACAACCTCATTTTCATCTTTCTAAGATTCTCAACCAACTGTTCTCTCTGTCTCTTTTTTCCTACAGTGCAAAACAGCATGTTCTATTGTCCCTTTTTCCACGAACTCACATTTCCCCGTCTATCTTTTCACATTATAAATAATGTTTCCCTTAACCCTGTATATCCAATTATGAGACATGATCACATAATTGTCTCTTCTCTCCTATTTCTTTCTGTTCTTCTCATTTCTCCAACTT
This sequence comes from Orestias chungarensis, assembly GCA_032876305.1. Lineage (NCBI taxonomy): Eukaryota > Metazoa > Chordata > Actinopteri > Cyprinodontiformes > Cyprinodontidae > Orestias > Orestias chungarensis. Next base: position 2,111,142 of record JAVLVB010000475.1, read on the forward strand.
TTCTTTGTATTTCATAAAACCATCTTCCTTTCCTTTGTTCCTACAGTAAGTTTTGCCATTTCTCCTCCACTTTCTGTTTTATTATAATATTAACTTATTTTATGCCAAATGTAACATTAATATCAACCATTTCTCTATCAATACTGTCCTTTGCCAGTCTATCTGCCATTTCATTGCCCTTAACCCCATGATGTGCTGGTACCCATATAAAATGAACAGTGATCCCCATCATATTTATTCTGTATATTGTTTGTTGAATTTCTAATAAATATCTGGTCTACCTTCCAACGGATTATTTTGCAAACTTTCCAAAGATGAACTTGAGTCTGAGCGAATGATTGATTTTAATGGTCTAACTCCTTCCACCCACTAAACTGCTAAAAGTAATGCGAGCATTTCACCTCTATAAACTGATAATCCATCACTTACCCTTTTCTTTACTTTAATGTTGAATTGTGGAACAATAAGAGCTATCCCTATCCTATTAATTATATTTAAAACAAGTAGCTGATCCACTGGGATTATACTTTGTATAATGATGGCAAAAAAAGATTGAGGAGAATAAAGACAGTGACATAGGAGTAAAAGAAATTAGATAATAACACAGACGGTAGATGTGGTGTCTACATTCTTAACCATTAGTCTACAGTGAAAGTCACCTTTATTACGATGCAGTGTTCATAATGTCTTTGTTGAATTAGCTAACTCTACTTCATGCTTTTAAAGAAATAGAGGAGACATTTTACAGAAAAAGACTGTTGGTGGAGTTTTTCTGTTAGAAATACCTGGATCAAGTTTTGAATATAATTGTTAGACATTTCACAATGCTGGGGGCCAAAGTGATGCTAAACCAAATTTAACAAAGAACATGCATTTATGGATTTATGTGTAAATATTAAGTAGTATTAAAGTGCAATATAGATTAAACTTCTTTTTATCTGGGTCATTATCCATCTTGGTATTGTAAATGTGTCCCTTTAACTCACTCATCATTGATATTTAAAGCATTGCAGTCTGTTTTTATGATTTTTGTTCCTCGACAGTCATAGATTTTCTCTTTCCAATTGGAGCTTCATCAGAACAACCTGAATGACTTGCTACTCCGTGAGATGTTACACAGTTTAAGAAAGCAACTATGATCCAATAACAACATGCCACCTGAAATGTGGTGTGTCCAAAAAAATGCCCATCTTGTGTCTGCTAGCAATGTTCTTAGTGTTAGTGTTATTAAATAAATTTTGTGTTTTACTTTAAGAAAATTATATACAGCTCAACAATCTCAACAGTTTAGACATTTGTCTGGGATGCTTGTCTGAACACAGCGCCGAACAGTACGCATACAAACAGTGGCAGCAGCAAAACAGACAGTGAGGAGTGTTTTACACACTATATTGAATTGTAAAGTATGAAAAAAACTTAGCTTATTGAAGAAAATAGATCTTTGGAACAAATAAACATATATGTGTGTTTCGTAAGGTTTGTTCACAAAAGAAAAAAAAACCAGGCAGGTTCAAGATGAATTTCAAGTAAGTTTTAGAACGACATTTATTGTAGCCCAGTAGGCCTGGTTTTGTCTCTGACAGGCCTAAGGATATTTTAGACCTAACTGTTAACATGTTTTTAGCTAGACCTTAGTTCTACATAGATAGTAGGTGTTAGGTGTCTTACTATTGCAGTGGGATGATCCATTTTACAATCAGTAGTATGAATAGGTAGTTTGATTAACCATATAAAAACATTGTATTAAGCTTGTTAGAAGATAAGAGTTAGAGGCAATGTAGGTATGACAAGGAGTCTATCAAAAGAAATAAAATTATGGTAAATGTAGCTTTGAATCTGTTCTGTTCAAGGTAAATACAAATCCACAAACTCACTTATTCCAAGACTTTTTTTTTTACTTTTCCTCTCAGTGACACTGCACTGGGACCAATCAGTATATTTCTGCTGAGCTGCAGGAATGTGTATATGATGTTCTTGTGTGTGTGTGTGTATGTGTGTGTGAGGGTTTGTGCAAGTGCATGTAGACAATACTGTAGTACAATACACTATGGAGTTGTTGAAAGCAAGTGTGTTATAAACCAAACCCTTTTTACTATAACGTGACACACAGCACACACATTGATTGTACACATGTATCCAAGGATAGGCTATTTAGTATTTTTATACAGACACTCAAAACCACCTATGTTTTTTCTCCTTCATATATGCTTTATTGGCAGAGACAGAAAGCTTCCTTGCAGCCTCAAAACGGGAAAAATTACATGAACACACCTCTCTTGTGTAGAAACACCACCTCCTTCCTATACCCCACACAACCTACTGCTGTTGTGCAACAGAGACGATATATATATATATATATATACGAATAAATCTCCCCGGGGGTATTTTGAGTTATTTACAGATTTTAAAAGGAAAGTCAATAGAAAATAAGTAAGGCCAACTGAAAGTTGGTGCTCTCCAATCAGGTTTACTAAGATAAATGTCCATAATATTTGGGTAGAAATCTACCCAAACAGGTCTAGCATTTTGTGTGTGTTAACAATGCCTGTTTATTTAAATTACTTTAAAACAATCCCGGCCCCAGTTTGACTATCAACACATCAGAACAGGAGTGTCAAACTCCTTTTAATTTCTGGTCTCAAGTTAACCCCTCAAAGGGATGACACTATCAATTAACAAACTGTTAAAACATTAATAAATTGCTGTCCTACTTCTTATTTTACTTCTTAAAATCAAATAATATTGAACGTTCACATTGATGCAATTTGGTAGTAAACAATTAACACAGTTTGCCATCAGTGTGGAGTATTGTCCTATCTTCTCTTGTAGCATTAACATAGCAAACTTATCTGTATTTGACTTGGGCTGGGGGTTTTCCGCCAATGGAAAATGTGTGTTTCTTTGAAAACCTGAACATATTGATTGATGACCAATAAAGAAAATAACAAAAGTGTGTGAACAGCCAAATAAACTCTAGGATTTTGGGCAGATTTGACATCGGAGTGACAGATCAATGGAATAATTCACCACTGAATGCAGGATTTCAAAAAAGCATAAAAATTGTGGATATGTTATTGCAGCATGGAGACCAGATGAGTTACATAAACAGAATATAGAGCAGCTAAAGATAAAATAAGCAGGGAACAAAGACAAGGTATTATAATAACTCACGGAAACATCTGAGCTAATGCAATAATGGACAACACAGATGAACACAGAAAAATACACAAAATGGAATGCAGGGAGACATCAAGGGAGTTAAACTAATAATACAAATAAATAACACTAAACTGAACTACGTATAAACAGAAGAGAGGACTTGCAGATAAATATTCAAAGGTCATGACAACAATGTTGGAATGTTTTGAGATATTCAAGTCTTTTTAAATGTAACTTTATTAATGCGAATATGCTTCTCATTAAGACAGTAATAGCTTTGAGATGAGACTTCAGTTTTTCTTCAGTAAGAAATTACAATAATAATGCATTGATTAAGATGTAGCTATCTCCTTTTGTTTAATGTTAAACTAAGACTATATCTCTTAGGAATACGTATGAAAAATGTATTGTTAAGAAACATGAAACCAATGCATGAATCTTACACATGTGAAATGTTTCCCACATGAGGTCACATTTGAATATTGTATTGTGCACTGAATTGAGAAACAGATTTGTTTTACAACTGGAAATGTTCTTATAAATTTACATTAGAAGCAGGTTTCTGAGAAAGTTCATTTATCTATAATTTGAAATTTGTTTGCAAACCATTATTGTTCAATTACTTAATATTCACCAATGTGTTAAACAGAGGTTTTTACCTGATATAAACGATGCTTGGTTTTGTTTTGTTTCATTAGAGTTGTGGTATGAAATGTTGCTTATTTGCCTTTTTTTCCTGTTCAAGTTGGTCAAACCTCCCTTCCTTGGTAAATTCCTTTCAAAGCAGTAGTTTGCAAATCAGAGGGCTGGTCTCCAACAATTACACACCAAATTAAATATCTAAATCACCTTCTCTGTATAAGATCTCTAGAGTACTACTACTGACATAATAACTATTTGACTTTTGAAACAGAGACAGCGAACTTGAAGGCTACTGGTCCTCTAGTATTAGAATTTCCCACAAAGTATTATTGTTTGCTTTCCAAACAATCTTCATTAACGATTATAATTGTAAAGATTTACAAATGCAGTTTTGTAAATCTTAACCACTTAAGGAACCACTTAATCAGCAATTTGTACAGTTTAATCATTCCATTGACTGATTTCTGTCATTCACAACGAGGATTGCTAGTTAAGTTACCTAAATAAAGTACACATCTTCTAAATGGGCTGTTCTTTTAACCCCCTTCTCTCCAATTCTTACAATCCTGTGTGACTGTTAGTGTGAAGTGTTTAAGAATAAATACTCCTACACTTCTTGAAAGTAAGGCTAACAATATCCTGTAGGTGATACAGTAATTTTCTCAGCCTTGACGCTGAATGTGAAATATCCATCAAAGTTAACGAACTAAGAGTTGCCATCTGGGCTTATTGTCTCCTGTCAAAGCAATACACGCTTCATCTACCATTGGCAGGCTGTTGCTCACGCCCCTTATGTCTTCTTTTCTTCTCACTATCTCTCCTTTTATTGCTTTAGTGACACACAGTTTCTCTCTTTTACCCTTCCTTTTGTTGCTTTGCTTCATCTTTTTTCACCTTCTTCTACCAGGCATTGGAGAGGAATGATTACTAAATGATTGCTGGCTAGCAGATTGAATGGCAAAGTTGACATTTTCCTCCCAGTAATATACAGGGGAAGGAGAAATCTGCATTGGCCTTCCCCCAAAGCATGTTGCTCTATTATTTCCAGCTGTTTTGAGGGACATACTGTAGACTGGCTGCTGTTGAATACCAGATTTCCTTGAAGCAGAAGTGTGCACTAAATATATTTCCATCTATTGAATTGCTTTGAAATAATATATTTTAGTTTCAGAAGAGATTGTGGTCAATGCGATGTATATCTACTTTAAACTTGACCTCATTTCATCTTTGCTGTCAGGACAAAAGAAAAGAACGGTAGCAGGTTGGATTCATGCATTTAAATCTTTAAACATCTAGTGCAAACACCCGGCATGTCTTTAAATCCAAAAGGCAACAGAAAAGTTTTGCAGTATAAGCTTCATCGGAAATTCTAATGAGCTAATTAAAATCCTCAAAGTCTGTCAGTGGCCTGCCTTTACATTTGGTCTGGCCCCCTGAACAATACCAGAGAGTATTTTCATATATGTGTATTTGTATTTGATAATAAAGTTGGACTTTTGCAATAAAATGTTCCTTAGTAATGAACATTTTTTCATTATTAACTATTAATTAGTAACTTTTTCATACAAGCATATAACGTGACATTCTGCTCCACCCTTCTGTGGTCTGTGGCCCTATCTGCCAACCCCCAGCAAAAACTCTTAAACCCGCCCCTCTCAAAGAGAGAATGGAATAATGGCAAAAAGATTATGTAAGAGAAAAATTTATTCAGAATGCTTGGCATTTAACCTGCCGTGGACAAAAACTAATTTTTTTGTTCAATGCAAAGAAAAGCCTGTTTTTCTCATCTGTCAAGAGGCGGTGGCAGTATTCAAAGAATACAATCTGCCGAGACACTATGTATCCCGTCATAAAGACAAGTATGATAGCTTACAAGGCTAAATGCGAGCAGACAAACTCTCAAAGCTAAAAAAGTGGACTGTTAGCTTAGCAGAATACATTTGTACGCCAAGCTCAACTGAACCGGTCATCTGTTCGGGCCAGGTTGCTCAACTGATTGCAAGCAGCGGTAAACCTTTCACTGATGGAGAGTTTGTCAAGAAATGCATGAAAGCTGTCGCGGGGGAGTTGTGTCCCGAGAAGAAATCGCCACACTTTTTCTGTTACAAACTGACCCCGGCCCCCCATCAGAGAAGGGAAAAATTATGTGGCCCTCAAAGGAAAAAGTTTGGGGACCCCTGGTCTATGTGATTAGTTCTATAATCCACAGTATTTTATTCACAGACTTCTAGCATTTCACCCTCTTTAGCCAACCAATACAATTGGAAAACATAAATTAATGAAACTATAATATAGCATAAAATGTTTATGAATATGTCTTCAGCTATAAAAATATAATCTTAATAAGGTCTTAATAATTTATTTAAAATAAAGTAAACCAACTAATGTTGAATAAACATGAATAAACATTTGCAAACGAACAAACGAAAAAAAACTACTTCAGTGCAGTTTAATGTGGTTTACATTCTTTTAGAATTCAAATCTAAAGAATGTCTTAATCACATTCCAGGTTTCTTCTTCCTTTAGTTCTTCAGGCATTTTTTCCTCTGAATATGTTATCTGATGTGTACCCAAATCTCCATGTGTGCAAATACACCCTAAGGGATTTTTGATAGCTTGTTACCATTGCATATGCAGAAGCAGCTATAGCCTCTTCTCCACATGAAATTTCTTACCCACAAAGAGATTGCCTGTCTATCTGATATTCGCACTCCCGGCAGACTTTTTGATTTTATTTTTTGATTTGTTACAGAGACGCAGGCCAGCAGGCCAATATTAGGCCGGCCCTTCAGGAGTACTCCCGGTTCTCCCTATGGCCAGTCCGGGCCTGTATATCACTACATTAGAATACCTCATGGTGTTAACTCTGAGATACCTGTAGAACTTTGGAAGCACTGTGATTATGATGTTAAATCAACACTAAGTAAATTTTTCAGCCCTCCATCCCAACCTCTCGGCGTTTAAGCTAATGTTTGTCTCTTCAAAGGTAAATCCACTTTATACATATTAATTACACCTGCCCTCGCCACTAGAATCAAACTATTCATTAAAGAAATAAAATTCTGTACGACTATAATATATATATATATATATATATATATATATATATATATAAATTGTTTGAGGAAGTATGATGAATACGTAATGCATTTCATAAAATATTTACATAACTTTTGTGATTATACGTCGAATTATAACTCATTGAATGACACTTCTGCCATGGCCCGAGGAGGTCCTTATTGACTTTTCAAACAACTGTCCACACCGCGATCTTCAAAGATGATCTGGTGGGTTTTTTATAGTCTGCCTCATCTTAGGTAAGGACTGTACAGAAAGGTGATGAAGGATTTGGAGTTCAAGAAAAAAATAAATAAATAAAAGGTGTATTTTTTTCTGTTTTTTTATTTTATTAGGACAAACACACCACTCTAACACCGGTCAACAAACCAAGGAATGGCCAATTAGAGTTTCCAATCCCATATATATTGTCAGAGTGATTTATTTTCAGCCTCTTCTCCAGGTGTCCACAGGGGGGTCGCCAGTGCTCTCTCTCTCATGGAGCCCATTCCACTCCAGGTGCGCCCAGTTGGCGTTGATGAGCTGAGCCAGTATAAGAGGAGTGGTGGATCAGCTACTCGATGCCTGAGTGTTTGTTTACTCCCGGTGATCTCAAATCCTCAGTACCAGTTTCTAGCCTTCAGTGTTACTAGTTGTATTTTTGCATTATGTCTAGCTTTAGTGTTTTCTCCAATGTTTTTCCCAGTTTTTCCTCCAGTTGCCTTTTCCAGTTTTTGGAGTTAATAGTATTTTGATACTTTGTTGCCTGCCTTGCCATGCCCTTAACAACCCTTGTGCTCACCTCAAGTTCCCGTCATCTCCAGTCCTCAATCCCTCTCAAGATCTCTCTCTGGTTTGCAGCATCCATCTGATCTCCCCGCTCCTCTTGACTCAGCTCGGTCTGCCCGCTCCAGCATTGCTCCATCTGCCGCAAACACCTCATGGACACCTTCTCCACCGGATCACTGCTGAAAAGGACTCACCACTCACTCCTCCCTGGCGTCAACCAGGTTGTTGCAGTGAGTGGTCCGAAACGACATGAACAGAGAGCACTAAATGGTAGGATTACTATGGTACACCGTGTCAGCGCAGTGTTTGATTTAGTTTAGTTTTGTCCAGTTAAGTCCCATGTTAGTCCTATAGTTTCTCTAAAGCAATGCTGCAATCCTCTCTAACCTGGCAGAGAGGGGTAAAAAATTTGAGAAGCACCCAAAAGAGGACATGCACCTCAGAAGTGCAATGGCTGTAGCTAAGAGGGGAGGTGGATAAAGTCAATGATTAGAAAGAAAAGAAAAGGTTTTTCCCAGTGTGGGAAAGAAAGCACATTGCTATAGAGTCACACTTTGACCCATTTTCTATTCCAGTTATCAGTGCTATTTTTCACAATCTGTCATTCTGTTTTTGTTTTTCATATTTGTGCCTCCTATATCTCCTTGCCTACCAAATACAAAAACATGTTTGAAACAATTTAACGGTCCTTCCATACTCTTTAGCTTTCTATAGTTTTAAAATACTTATTTTATAAGTACCCATTTTACCCATTTCATTTCCACAACTAAACAAATACGATGTGACATGAACCACTCTGGGCACAAAGAGGCCAGAGTGGGAGGAAACAAAGTCAGAGAATAAAAGAGAAAAAAGTGGCAGAGCTGGATACCACAGAAAAATGTAGCTGTATTAAACCCTAATCGGGTTAGAGATAGCTGGGTGTAATCTCACTCATTAATAACATATTCCTGTCCTAATCTACAAATAATCAAAAGAGAGCAGAGTTTTCCATGTTGCAGTTTCAGAGGCTTTTAGTAAGTATAAAAGCATTCTCGATAGCTCATTTTTGCAAGTGCCTAATGTGAGATAAGCTGACTGTCGGCAAAAAAATCCACATCGGAACATTGATTCCCAACAATTGTTGCCAACAAACAAACTGTTTTGCGGTACCAAGGAAATCAGCAAATAAATACCTGGTTGAACTTGTGAATAATTTTAGAGTAATTGAGGCCCTAATGTTTAAATAAAAATCAGTACTTTATATGTCTCAATTACTGACTGATGCAACACTGTTTGCTTTTGGGAGTGGTAGGTCATCTTGACCTTCACTACATGCTGGGACGAACGCTTCAGAATCAGCAATTTGTATCTACAGTTTAAATTACCAGAAATTGTAAAAATTCATTACATTTTCGTTTTCTTCTCTGTTCCAATGATCTGTGATCACATAAAGCGTTAGATTTATTTTTTATTTATTTTATTTTTTGTTTTGTTTTGTTTTTTTGTCCACAATGGCTGACAGAGGATAAGAATGTATTTGGTCTTGGACATTATTAAAAATTTATTTTCAAGGCTGACTTTTCAGAGAACTGGACATCATAAATAACGGCTGACTAACCCTATCATTAGGCAGTTTGTCTCAGCCAGGGAAAAAGTTTTTGTCAGTTCTTTCAGATCATTGCCTATGAAACTTCTACTTGTTTGCCTCATCTGACAAGCACAGCAAATGACATTGCTACAAAACTCTATTTGCAAGTGATCTACTTGGTGTTTGGAGTCACGAAGGTTTTGCCAGTTTAGGTTGTTTGACCAAGAAAGCAGGGCAAAATCTAACTATGGAGGAGTACTTTCAGGTTGCTGTGTTTCTGTGAATATTTGGAGTGGCATAGTTTATATCCAGTTGAACAACCAATTGCACAGAGAAACTGAGCTTTACATAAAAAGGGTGAAGAAAAATAGAGATATGGTTCATTGGGAGCGTCGCCCGGGGAGTAATTCCATGTAGAACGGCCACTGTCTGGATGACTTTGAGCTTAGGTATTTGCAAAACGCATTCAGGGAAATTTTAAAAAACTCTCCAGAAAAATACTCCAGAATGAAACATTGTACGGGCAATTCTTTCTGCCAAGGATGACAGGGTTTAGTGACAATTTTAAAAGTTTCTGAGAAAACTTCTTTGTATCTTTCTTTTTTTTGAGAAACACTAGTTACTTAGTTAAAAATAAAATAGATTTAGATCCCAAAGATCCACAATTAGAACTGGAAGTGGACAGAAAGAATTTGATACAATAAATCATGAATAATCAAAATTTTACAAGAAGGGGCACAACAAATTGGTGGATTCAATGCTACAGCACAAGGCAACAACAGTTCATAATCACCAATTGGTTTAATTTGGATTGTAAAGAGGCTGTATGTGTTCTTCAAGGTTCTGTTATCTGGGAATTTTATTTTTTACCTTTATTTATTAATGACATTTTTGATTGAATTTTTATTTTTATTTTATTTTTTTTATTATTGATTGCTTATTATATCAGCATATACTACTCAGAACGTAATTGGATCATCCCCTTTAAATTTGCTCTTCCAGTGTTGCCAACTTAGCAGCTTTCTCGCTAGATTCAGCAAGGTTTCAAACCCCCCCCCCAGCGAAATTTTTTTTTTAAAAGCGACTAGCGACAAATCTACAGACTTTTTGAGGCGCTGAAGATGTTTGGCTCATCAGCTGCTTGCTCATTTAAGTCAGTTCTCTCAGCTGCTCAGTAAATCTTTTTCTCAATGTAAAATGAATTCCTATCTCACAACCCAGCCTACCAAGATGTAACTCTGTACATTGCCTGACAGACCTAGAAACAATTGTTAGAGAAGTAACCAACAGAGGCCAATACAAAATTCGGAAGGGCTGCAGAGATCAACAATCCAATGAATCTTTCAACAGACCATGTCACAATGTGTTTTTTTTTAACAAAAGAATGGTAATAAAAAATATATTGTTGAAACAAAACCATAATATATTTGGCAGTAAACAAACACTAGACCATACTGTATATGCCTTTTCCCACTGTAAAATATAGTAAAGCGAGCATCATACTGTGAGGACGCATTTTCTTAACAGTTACGGATAAATATGTAAGAACTGATGGCAAAACACAGGGCAATATTTCAACAAAGCATAACTGATTCTGCTAAAGAATTACCACTGCTGCAAAGGTTCACCATCCAGCAGAGCAACTACTGAAGATTTAAACGGAGCTACAGTGAAGGGATTGAGATCCAATTATACTTCATACAGACCTAAATCAAGTGCGTTTTTGTACAGACTAAGTGATTTTACTTGATAAGTTTTGTAAAGAAGAATAGGCAAAACTGTTTGTGACATATCCTATGGACTTGCTGCTGTAATAGTAAAAAGGATAGTTAAAATATTGTCCAAATTGGGTTGGAAACATGTGTGCACCACACTTTCCAGATTTTATTGTTAAAAAAAAGATTTAAAATAACTTTGCACTTTGTATTTTACGTTCATTTTGCAGCTATGCACAGCTTTGTGTCTGTCCTGACAAAGCACACTGAAGTTACTTGAGAAAATGTAAAATTCACAGAGTAATAGTATTTTTCATAATGTAAAATGCATAAAGAAATAGATATATAGCAGTTTTGTTCTCTGAGATAAACATGCTCTGTCCATGTGTCACAGAAGCAAGGATACACCCTGGTTTTAACAAACAGCCCCAGACTGGCAGGTGTGCAGGCAACAACACAGAAAATTGCACTTTTCTGTAACAAAATGGCCCAAAATTTGAGTCACACACACGACAAGGTTGGCCGTGACTATCAGGAAATCCAATATGGACTTGCTAAATGAACTCGAACAGAGACGGAGAGAGCAGCCAAGTGGCAGTCTAGAGGGAAGCGGTACAAGCGAAGGATGCGCACAGGAAAGCTGGCAGTTTGTTGATCACTCTAGTGTTTAACATTAGGAAAACTGAAAACGGTGCTCATATTCCCCTGTCAATTGCCTTGTTAGCCATGGCCTGATAGAATGAAATAGCTGAAATAGAAGAAAGAGACCATTCTAAGGAATTTGGTTTAGATGTGCTTTGGTCAAAGCATTTGAAAGACAATTTAAGTTAGTGGGAATTTGCATATGTTAACATTGCACCTTATTGAACTGCAATTTGCTCAATTAGTTATACCCTTTGAAGTGTAGCTTTGTTTTATCACATCAGATTCAGAAGTAGGTTCTTAAAATGTACTGTGGTAAATCAACACAAACTAATGCATAAATTGTCAAGTTGCAGACAATTATTCATTGTTTCCAATTTAAAAGAAGTACAATTGTAAAGCTGAAATGTCTGTTTGACTGTTTTCTGCTCATTTTGCACTGTCTGTAAGTTTGATTGGATAAATAGCAATGTTTTAGTAAGTTTGCAGTTGTGCCATATGCATTGAATTTTTAAAAGACGATCAAATATTGCTTTGTGAGACATGAAACCTTATAATAATATTTGATATCCTAACTCTGTTTTAGCAGCTTTTTCACTGATCAGAATGCTTTGTTTCTCGGTCTTTGTGATACTGTTTATTCACCTTTGTTCTCTGAAAAATCTCTAAGGCCACAACTTTGTTCAGACTTTTCCCAAAAATAAATTCAAAAAAGTATTTCAAGACCTATATCCTTTCCTACCAACTTACAGCTATACACTGCCTCTGCTGGCCTTGTTGAAGTGTGTGGCTGTAGTAAGGTAAGAGAGTCGTTGGGACAGTTACAAGTGGTTGGATACCATTGCAAGGTGCTGTAAATCATATTACATGCACAGAGAACTACAAACACACACACTTAAGCCACTTCTGTGTATGTATTACACTGTCACTGTCCCACCATTGCATTCTTACAAATATCAGAAAAAAAAATTCCCACAGTTTATTTAGTTGTGACACCTGGTTGGTGAGCACAGAAGTCGCAGACCATTGCAAAAAGAGGACAGAGAAAAGAGAGATCCACTGATTGCAAGCAAAAAAGGAAAACGTCTAAGCATCTGCAGTCATGATGAGGTCACCAGGAAACTGCCAAAGCAAATCTAGCATTGTCAAAGTGGTGCTTCAGCTCTAATGTATGATTTCAATTGATGACAATGTGCCCCGTCGGCATGGCTGAAGAGACAAAATATAGAATTAATTATGGAAACAAAGTGAGTCCTAACAAAAGTCTACCTCAAATCACAGGTCATTTTTTATAACAAGTTTAGTTTTTTTTATATATATATTTATACTTGAAATAAATATAAAGTAGGCAACTAAAATGTTATATCATACATACCCAAACAACACATTTCAATGTGTCCGAATATATAAGTTCAATGGTAAATGGTAAAAACCATTTAACTTATATGTTCGACAAAGAAAACTGATGCTCTCCGGTTCAGCATGTGTGAAGGGGGGGAGTTAAAAGCTGCTGCACCTTAAAGAAACATGCAATATCTTACAGATCTTTCAGAATTATAGAAATACCTTGCCTTGATATCAACTTCATGCTTTATCAAAGGCCTCTTGAGAAATACATATTGCAATAAAAACTCAAGCAAAAGAGACAATAATAACAACACAATGGACACACTCTACCCCAAGAATCATCATTTTGTGACAAGCCCTATGTCCTAATAACCCCCCGGAGATGAAGTCAGAGGCTGGAGCAGCACTAATAAATAGGGCCCTGGTGTTACAGGCTATGAGATGCTTTTGCCACCATAAGTAATTATGTTTCTATCAGGACAGGACCTCTAAGCCTCACAGGGGCTGGTAATCATTGTCACTTTATCTCTTAGATGAAGATGCCTTTTTTCCATTGCATTTATTTTAACTATGATCAATATACTAGGGATTTTCAATATTCTGTTAAGCATTAATATGTGCAAACGACTCATTACCCATGACTGTTCTGTGGCCCTTTGACGGAGTTCTAGCTTGCACAACATGGCATTTTCAATATTAAGCAAAGAATTTCTTAAGAAATTCCCAGGTGGACATCTTATAAAAAATGTAAATCATACTGGAAAAAAATTTTTTTCTGAATCACAAGAGACAAAATTTGCTGCATAATTTTCTATTTATTTACTTTCAATCCATTTCTTGCTTTTCTCCCGACGGAGGCGGACGCTTTCTCTCTGTCTCCTGATCTTCCCCTTATCTGTCCTGTTCAGCTCTGCGTTTTGTGTTTTTTCATTGTTTTTTTATTTTTTATTTATTTATTTTTTAATTCTTTTTGGAGCTTCTCCTTAGGTATCTTCCGAAAACCGAAAAATCCATCAGCAAGATGCCTCCTTTTTCTTTTTCTGAGGATGACTACGCTAATCTCCTTCAGAAACTCAACATGCTGGAAACCAAAATCCAACGACTAGAAGTAAATGTGGAAATAAATGCCAGTTACGATACAACTCTACCTCTTACTGGACATGATGCTGCTACCCATCAGCAAATCAGCACGAGCAAGGACAACCAGAAACAGGAGGATGTAGCTTTGAATAACAAGACAAGTATTGTCTGGAATGTGCTCGGCGCTAAACCGAAGAGTAACTCATCTCAGAGGAAGAAGAGAGAAATCTGCGATGCGACCAGCTGGCCTGCACTACAGACGAGACCAAAATCCTCATCGACTCCAGTCGTTCGCAGGACACAGACTTGGACTGCTGTCAGTGGGAAACCAAAAATGAAGCTTCCTCCTCCTCAAACAACTATCCCACTACAGAACAGATTTGCATCTCTACAGAAATTTAATTCTCCACTTTATCACCAGGATGAAGTCTCTTCACACAGCAAGGTAAACCGAAAAAGCAAATCAGAAAATAAAAGACAAAGAGGGAAGCTAATGCCTGGTCCTGAGACTCTGATTGTTGGTGATAATGCGGTGAAGGCTTTAAGACATGTATGTGGGAAACGTACAAAAATACTGTACTTTCCAAAGGACATGGTATCAGATGTGAGAGACAATATTGTTGAAATTCTGGCTGAACATCCAACTGTTAAGACCCTTGTTCTACACCTGGGATCTAACGACTGTGAAAACGGCAGTCTGAGGTGCTGACACAGGACTTCAAGAAGCTATTAGATACAGTTAATAATTTCGAAGCTGACGTGTTCATCAGTGGCCCTCTACCACCAATGAGAGGAGATGAGAGGTTCAGCAGGCTGTTCAGCCTGAACAAATGGCTGTCAGGTGTGTGTGCCACTTACACCTTTAGTTATATTGACAATTTCAGTTTTTTTCTGGGACCGCAGACATTATTTTAAGGCAGATGGTCTCTGCCTCAATAGATCTGGAGTTAGGCTGTTTGCAGCTAATCTATTCTATGTTTTGAGTTCCCATTCTGCTCCAGCGGCCAAGGACAAAATGACGCGAAAACATGAAGATACGGATAAGAATGCGACACAGCCCAGAGATTACCCCGAGACGGCGGCACCCCTGCCCCCACCTGCGCCTTCAGATGACGTCCTCCTGGGGGTCTCTGAGATACCGCCTGCACTAAAAGGCAGAAATGAGGACCCGCCCTCATCAACATCATCGTCACCATCTCTTCCTCTTCTGGATTTTACAGAACACATGAAGGAGCTGGTTAGTGTTGCCAACACGATGACCCCATGCCCCAGTCCTCTCCCATCCCATCGTCCTGCCCCTCCTCCTCCCCCAACACAAACTCCTTATGTCAACTCCATCTCCAGTGTACAGAGAGTCCTGCGAGTGAGTCATTTGAAACAACTGCTAGATGAATGATATGCATCGGGTCCAGGCAGCAGTACTGCATGTACCAATGGCTCATTCCAGGATAAGCCGGGGCCCGATGTGGAAGTACCTTCATTCATCCCTGTAGTAATAGGTAACAGAAAACGATTAGTAAACCATCAAAACAGTCCAAAACAGTCTGTATGCATCTCAAATCTTGTGTTCACTACTCGTCAGCCACAGTCAGCAAATAACAGTAACACGCTGAAACTCGCTGTACTAAATGTCAGATCTTTGGCAGGGAAAACCTTTCTGATTAATGATTTGATTTCATCTCATAACCTTGATTTTATGTTTTTAACCGAGACATGGCTTGATAAAAACACAGCTGATACA
>JAVLVB010000475.1:2126983-2163681 GCA_032876305.1 Orestias chungarensis
TTACTGAACTACTTTCAATTGTATGCACTAATTTTGACTGTTTGGTCATAACAGGGGACCTGAATGTGCACATGGATACAGCCCAAGGTAAACAATGTAAAGAACTCACTGCTGTCCTTGAGATGTTTGGTCTAACTCAGCATGTGAACAAGCCTACACACAACAGAGGACACACTCTAGATGTGCTTATCTCAAAGGGTGTTATTATTTTAAATGTGGGTGTTGTGGATGTTGCTTTGTCTGATAATTTTTGTGTTTTCTTTGACCTTTCTGTTTCACCCAAGCCAACAGTTGGCCCTACAGTTACTCAAGGAATACCTATTGATGACAACACTGGGATTCAGTTTTTGAAAATAATTAGGTTTGAAAATGCTCCCTGTTCTAATGTTGATGATATGTTAAACTCTTACACATCAAGTGTCTTGAAGGTTATGGATGCCATTGCTCCTGTCAAGGTTAAAATGGTTAAAAATACACAAAAGGCACCATGGAGAAAAGAGATCTCGGTCAGGGCACAGAAAAGGGAGTGCAGGAGAGCCGAACGGAAATGGCGTAAGTCAAAGCTCCAGGTTAATTTTGAAATCTACAAAGAAGAGTTGTGTGTGTTCAACCAGACTTTGCGTAGAACCAGAGAGAGCTATTTTTCAGAAATCATCAAAAACTGCAGAAATAACTCTTGTGTCCTGTTTGCTACAGTGAGCAGATTAATAAACCTTCCAGTCTCGACCCCCTTGGAACTGATTTCTACATCTAAATATCAGGAGTTTGCAGTATTCTTTAATGAGAAAGTTCAATGCATTAAAAATGCAATTGTTTCCACAACAAACATAGCTCCCCTACCCCCAGTTAGACAATTGGAGCTGACACACTTCACACCTGTCTCCGATAAAACAGTTTAAGAGATCATCAGCAGCCTGAGTCCATCTACTTGCTGCCTGGATGAGTTACCCACTAGATTCCTGAAGTCTGTGCTGAACAGTTTGCTTCTACAACTCGCTCAATTAGTCAATATCTCACTTCAGACTGGAATATTCCCAAAGTCCTTGAAAACTGCTGTCATTAAGCCTCTTCTAAAGAAGAGCAGTTTGGATGCCACAGTACTGAACAACTACCGGCCCATATCAAACCGGCCATTCATACGAAAAGTGCTGGAAAAAGTTGTATACCAACAGCTGAGTGACTTTCTCCTGTCTAACAATGTGCTTTCCAGTCAGGCTTTAGGCCCCACCACAGCATTGAGACAGCTCTGATTAAGGTGACAAACGACATCCGCCTAAACTCAGATGCAGGCAAAATCTCTGTCCTAGTTCTGCTGGACCTGACCGCCGCCTTTGATACAGTTGACCATGTGATTTTATTACAGAGGTTAAAAGACTGGGTGGGAATCACGGGTATGGCTCTAAACTGGTTCACGTGCTACCTTGAGAACAGGTGTTACTTTACTCAAATTGGGAACTGCGTCTCCGACCGAATGGGTGTGACCTTTGGGGTTCCCCAGGGGTCAATCCTGGGACCCCTTTTATTCAATCTGTACATGCTTCCATTGGGCCAGCTAATACGCAACCATGATGTGTCCTACCACAACTATGCTGATGACACTCAGATCTACATGTCGCTGACAGCAGGAGAACATGGGCCTGTTGATTTATTGTGTCACTGTACTGAACAGATCAGTCTGTGGATGCAGAACAACTTCCTCCAGTTAAACTCAGACGAAACTGAAGTCATTGTCTGTGGCCCACAGAAACAAGAGAAAGTGTAATTACTTACCTTCTGACGTTCTCTCTGGAACCTAAACATCAGGTCAGAAATCTTGGGGTAATACTCGATTTTGACCTGAACTTCAACAGCCACATTAAACCAGTAACATCAGCACCCTTTTACCATCTTAAAAACATTGCCAGGATGGCTTCCTGTCACTCCAAGAATAGACTTTAAAACAGCCTTGCTTGTGGACAAGTCTCTTCATGGTTTAGCCCCAAAGTACATATCTGACATGTTAGACCCATATGAACCAGCCAGGACTCTGAGAACCTCAGGTAGTGGCCTCCTGCTGATGCCCAGAGTCAGGACCAAACAAGGGGAGGCTTCATTTCAGTTTTATGCTCCTAAAATCTGGAACAGTCTTCCTGAAGAGGTGAGACAGGTTTCAAATCTGCCGTTGTTTAAATCCAGGCTGAAAACAGCCTTATTTAACTGTGCATATAGCAACTGAGTACTATTATTATTTTATTTTTATTTTATTTATTTTAAATTCAAAGCTGATTTTATTGTTTAATTTTCTTATCTTTTTTTTCTTATGTAAAGCACTTTCAATTGTCTTGTACACGAAAATGTGCTATGTAAATAAACTTGCCTTGTCTTGCCTTGCCTTGCCTTGCCTTGCCTTACAGAGCAACACAGAGTTAACAGGACTTGCAAACATGAACACAGAAGTACAGAATTCAAAAGACAATTCACAGAGGCCAGGTAACTCAATATTGTCAGGGTTGAGAGTTTTTTCCAGGTTGTCCACTGCGGGTCATCCGAGCTCCTGCCAGTCTGGAGCGTTTCATCAGTTATTGACCGGAGCAGCTTAAGAGGTGTGGTGGACCAGAGACACTCTGCCTGATTGTTTGTTACAAATCGGTAACGTTACCTCCTAAGATGCCAGTTTCATCTTTTTTCCTAGTGAATTTCCATGTTGTTTTCCTGTTAATTCCTTATTGCTCCATCAATCTAGTCTATCATTGTTTTTCCTGTTTGCTCAGAACTTCGACCATCTCAGTAACCCCTCCCTGTGTGTGCTCAACCCAGGTCAACCTCCACATCTATCCTGTTGCAATACTCACCGCTTCCTCTGAATTCCAGCTCCATTCTGGTCTTCACTCCTCACTTCTCTCAGCTCGGTCTGTCCGCTCTAGCTCTTGCAACCAAGACCCTCAGTTACTTCCTAGACAACCAACATTTGGTTCTCTTCATGTAACCATCAAACCACTCACCTATTCCTGGCGGTTTCCATCTTCACCTCAAGTAAGATTGTCTCCATCATTAATATTACTCACCCCAGCCAGAACTCAACACCTCTGTTCTCCGCTTCAGTGCTTCTGGTCTCCCACCTCATTAACGCAGTTTCCCGCATCCCCTGCAGTTCGACGCAGCCCCTCTATTTCCTGTTTCCAGATCATTATCCAAAATGTTATCGAAATAAACTCTTTATCTTATTATTTGCCTCCTGGGAGTCTTCCATTTATATGTGGGTCAGAAAGCTTAGCAAAATAATGAGCAATATATTTTGTTATTGGGGTTTCTTAGATTTTAGGGGGTAATTATGGGGCACAGAAAAAGCTCACTTTTGCAATGAGAGAGCACGCAAACTTCACAGACGAAGGCATCAGTGCTAACAATTATGCCACAGTACAACCAACCAGAGTCAAGCTTATTTCTATTATCCAGATTACACATGGTCAATTCATTTTTTTACATATTATTTATTTGCAACACAAATCATTCAACACCACTTTATGAAATAAAGTAAGTTTAGTCAAATAATTTGGTCAGATGTGCCCTCCAAGAAAGTTTCACAGAATGACAAGTCAGATGTGGCCTCGATCGAACCAAGAAAAAGCACAAAGTGAAAAGTCCCAAATTATTCATGATTCAAAAAAAATTTTGTCTCTGCACCTATGGAAATCCACCAGTTTCTTACTTTGGTTCAAAAATGGATTTTGGGGTTTTGTATAAATGTTTTTGTGGAATTCTGTATAATTAATTAAATCACTTACATGTAAAGTGAATTCATAGAATAATTTCAAAGAACATCAGAAAAATTTTGTAACATTTTACTACACAGTCACCCCATGTAGTAAAACTAAGGTATTATTTGATTAATTTGTAGTTGCTTTTATAAGTGCCATGCATGTCAGTGCAATTTGGAAAGATGCTAATGGGAGCAATCAATATTGTTGTTTTGCTTTGGCTAGCTACCCTTTCCCCCACTTCAAGTAAAAAAGGACTGGCTAACTTGTTCACCTGCATTATAATATTAACTGTGCAATATTTATACAGATTTTCCTGACCAAGTACAAAAGATTAAGTCTTACATAAAGAATATTGAGTTTGGAGCCACTGGAACTCCCCAAAGATCACAAGAGTTTAGCAACCTTGAAAAGAACTGCTATAGTCCAAGTGTGTGATATAAAATAACTTTCAGGCCGTATCTTTAATACCCCAATGACTCAGGGCTGCTTTCAGCTTCACAAAGGAAACCCACATAATATGAACCAAAAGACATGGTTAAAATAATTAAATAAAAAGCTGTACTGATTTTATAAGTGTATTCTCGTTACTGGGGATGTTTTTTTTCTCATTGCCAGCTTAAATTAGGCTCTGCCCTGTCTAACAGCACACAAATTCACTTAGTGTAATACAGTTGGAAAAACTGTATACTTGTTCTTTCCCACCTCCTGTTTACAAGTCAGCTAGTCAGCTATTACATTATTTAATGTTAACCAGAAAATAGGGTTAAAACAAGAAGTTAAACTATAAACTATGTGACATAACCATATAATACATTTTAAAAATCTACCTCATTTTTTGTATATTATGGACCATGTTTATATGTATATATATCAATGTGTTTTATTGAAATATCTATGGTTTGAAATGTAGACCTAGTTAGTTACATTTTGGGTACAATGACCTGACCAAATTTTACTTACTCATAGTTGTTCTCTCTTGTATCTATTGAAACGGGTAATTCAAATGATTTCATGAGCACAAACATGGCCAGATAATCAGGCGATACAGGCACTTCCAATGAAGTAAACACAGTCCAGTAATTATGAATGTGGTTTGCTGTTGATGTGACACCTGTGTCCCATTCCATTTGTCTCTTTGAATTGAACAGCTGTGCTAACAATGAAAGTCATGCCAAAGTTCACACACACCCACACATACAAAACACACACACATGCTCTTAATGTACTACAACTGAAATGTATTGATATATAATTCAAAAATATATATCTAGCTAAAGATATCCTTTTTTTCTGTGTTGTTATCAAATGTGCACCGATGTAACAGCAAAGTAGTCACCTTTTACAGAAGTTGACATTATGTTCTGCCTTTTTTTTCATCTTTTTCTGGTTTTCTTAGCTAAAAGTAAAATGAAGACAGATATATAGATCTTTAGTCTTTATCATGTTTTACTGGAACTAATTTAAAGCTTTTATTTGAAGCTAAAGGTTTAAACAAATGGATAAACAGAAAATAATCATCATAACACTTATTTAAACAAAAACTCAAAAATATATTTAATATACCATCAAGTTTTTGTGTTTTAATTTTTGTCTTTGGTAAAGAATAAAAATCCAGGATCAAATGTTAGATTCAGTTTCTGAATAAAGCAACAGGGGAGCATGGAATGATTCAATATATGCACGGTCTTCCTTTTGTTTCTTGTCTACTACATGTCTCCTGCTTATGTGGCTTTCAATGCAGAATATTTACATAAATATTTTTTTTAATTGCCAGTATGCACCTGTTTTTACACCAACTATTTATATGGAATTCCCTAATATTTATAATATGATCCATCATGTCCATGTAACAGAAACACTGTAGGATTGATTTATTAGGGATAGGGAAAAGGTAACTAGAGTTCAACTTAGTAAGAGATGTTCATACCTATTCAAAATATTAAATCATTGTTTATACAACCATCAAGTTGAAGGATGCTGAACTTTTATTTTGTAATGTGTTATTACACAAGGACATAATAAATTGGGGATGACGGACGGAAGGACGGACGGACGGATGGACAGACAGACAGAAAGTTAGATAGACATTGACATTTAAACAGAGATATGCACAATCCAAGTTTCCAAAAAAGTGTCTCATTTTTTAAGGTGGTCCTGTCCTAGCAAAATTCAAAATCATCAGATGACGAATTTGTCAATTAAAGAAATTTCTATGTGTTGTCCATTTTTTACTATAAACTATCCTAGTAAAACGCTTGTATTTTAAAAGCTGGGACACATCCCCACCATCTACATTTAAAAACAAAAAAAGAAAAACATAAATACTGAAAAAAATGCTTAGGTTGATGCCAGTACAGGATCTGTAATGCAATCAAAGGATGACTAGCAGTCATCAACATAAAATACTAATTTATTTCCCAAAGGTATTATTTTTTAAGCCGACCGTCTTATTTTATTTATTTGTTAGATTTTCTGTAAACCCTCAGTTCCTTTTTGTTTGTTTACATTTGTTTACATGTTCTACAATTTTTTTAAGGGAGGTTTTCTTAAAAGTCCAAAAGAGGAACCCACTGTCCTTTTTTATGCCGGTGCAACCGAAAGTTAACTATTAAAAGATATGTCTCATGACACACACAATTTCTTTGTGGTTTCTACTGAAGTTTTTCTATTTAAATTTTTTTAATTAGCTTACGTTTTCGTTTGTACTTTCTACTTAATCACTTTTAAAATCTTAGTCAACATTTGTTATAAAAGACCGAATTGCAAGGTTAAATAAAATGCCATTTTTTTTCTTACTAAATAACGCTGCAACAAACATTACACAGTTTTATCCAACTGTTTGACAACAATTAGGGGCTTGTAAGAGACAGAAAGCATTGTAAAATATATTGCAATAATTGATTTTTTATATGCAGATTTGTATTGTTCTGTGAAAAATTTAAACCATGTAATGTTTTCTAAACAAACAACTGAGTCTTGACTGTTGTGAGGTAGATATCAGTAAAAATCAGTTTATGTTCACATGCTTAAAATTAAGTTTTCTACTCCTTGCATCTAAAGAATAAAATATTTATCAGAGGCAAGTACAAAACTTTCTGTCAGATATCAGCTATCAGCTACCCTTTTTCAGGTAAAGGGGGCTTTAAAAAATGTTTAAAAGCCCCACCTTGATCAAGTTGCCTGTGTAATATTTGCACATGATTAAGGTGTGTTTGATATGTTCTATGTTTGTCATCATACATAGAGAGATAATAGTTCTGGTAATAAAATTTGTTGGATTCTTGGCTCCTTTCTTGTTCTGGTACTAAGACGAATTTACCCCGTAAGTCATCATTAACTATAGACCTGCCGTTCTGTGCAAGTACTAAGATAACAAGGCAACTAGGATGAATAAATAATGCAATTACTTAAACTAAAACAAAAGAAACAAAACCGACAAAGACCGTACAGTGAATATGTTCGTACATCTTCACTATTTTCAACAAACATGTCAGCGTGTCTGACAATGAGAGAGTGACTTTTTTTTTACAAAGTTTTGATGATCTACTTTGTTATGTTTTTTGAGCAGGCTGTCATCAAACTCAGAATATGTTAGACTTTGAAATATATCTTATTTCCTTCTTGGCAAAGTTTCCCTCAGACTGAGATGAAAAAGAAAAAAGAACCAGTGATTCTTCAGACTCTAATAGATTACCAGATAGTTTTGATCTATTGGTTTGCAAGTCTATTTCCGCAAAGGCCAAACTATTTGCAGAGAAAACAGAAAATGTTTCAATTTGAGTGTTGTTCAATGGATTTACGAGAGGCCTAGAGCAATTTATAGTGCTGTATGACAGAAGAATGAATAGGTATGCACAAGTACGCTTTCCATGTTTTATGGAGTTCAAAGATTTTGATTGTATATTTTGCATCTTATGGACAGAGAAAATATTTTTTTTCCTGGAGTATTGGGTAAAAAAAAAAAAGGTATATATTCTCTGAAGACAAAATTGACTATTCGTAGCTACCTGTTTAAAGTTCTGTTGTCATTTTGATCCAGAATTGTCCCTGGCCGATTGGAGTGCCTCTATCTGACCGAGATCACAAGAATAAGTTTTTTCACCACAAGCATTCGAGAGTCAATTCCCCCTTGTCGCACAATGGAACCAAATTGTGGGGTGAAACAGCAGATAAAAGAAGAACAATCAGTCATTGTATGACCGTACACAACAACATTTGTGTGAGTTTGTGTGCTGATGTGGGCTCATGCAGGCCTACATGCAAGCAGCAATATATGTGTGATGGAAGACCACAGATCCTATCAGACTAATACCTTTGTTTGGTCTACAGCTTGGCTGAGAGCAGCCTGATGATAATTCTGCCGTAGGTGTGTTTGTCCTACCAAGCACAGATGGACAGGAAAATAACAGGATGGGAAAGGTGGTGAAAATTAGCAGGTACACATTAGTTGGAAAAGTATGTGTGTGTGTGGTTGAAGGGTGGGGGAGTTGGATGTTGGTTGGGATGCTTAGTACACATTAATGTTATCAGGTGTTGGAGAGTGCTGTGGATTGTGCCAACAGGAGTCCATGAGAGACCTAGAAGACAAGGCTTTGTGTGTGCTTATGTTGTACTGCCGGCTGGGAATTAAACAATCTTGATGTTGAGCATCAACTATTTATAAATGCCCAGTGCAAACTAACAGAAGGCAGAAGAGCACACATGCAGAAACATACATGTTTATGCAAATTTACACATTTATACCTGTACAACCTTTAAACCGGATCAGTTTATAATGCAAAACCTGACTTAAAAGATAGTCCCTACCCTGAAACAGTTTATGCCTAAACCCTTAATCTAATTTATATTATTCTCCCAAGGAGTCTGGTGATGGTGGAAAATGCAAACTCAATGTCATGTTCAAGAAACCACTGTGAGATAGTTTACTGTGGTTTAATGTTTATACCCCATTATGGGTGATCCTACTAGCAACGTGTTGTCAATGAAACTGAACATGCTTAAACTAGGAAACATTTTTACAAACTAGCAAAGACCAATTTAGATCAGAAGTGTAAATTGTGGACTCAGTTTCCTGTTTTTGGTTGTTAGTTGATTTTAAAATGGCTTTTTGCGTACCTTAGAGAAGGATTCTTTAAATTTAGGCCTTGAGGTCCATTACCATGGAACTTTGTATGTGTCTCTGCTTCAGCACATCAGAGTTAAATAATCAGGTCATTAAAGGGACTGTAATGACCTGTGACTACATACTAATGTCATATGACTACATACTGTGACACATCTAAAAATTACAGGACCCTAGGCCTCAAGGCCAAGATTCAACACTCCTACCTTAGATGTAAAGACCAGTTTTTTTATTTTTATTATTTAAAACCAATTGCAATATTTTCATCTGAATCCAGAGGACCAACAGTATCTGGAAGAACGGTCCATCTTGCCCCAAGAACTTCCTCACATTTTTAGTAACTATTTTTGGCTGGGTGAGCTGATTCATCTGATTTTAAGCTGATTAAATGCAGATCTAGGAGCTACTTACACATTAGTTGCTGAATTACTATTTGTGTACTTGTATGACCTGTATAAAACAAGGCCAATGCCACCCTTTTATGGGGGGATGATTGTTTTTCCTGATCTAAGTCTAGTTTTTGAATCACTGAGTCAGTTACTCACCATTGTGTAAGTGTTTTACTATTTAATGTTGTAGCTTGGAGATCCTAAATCATGTGATTTATGTTCTATATCTGAGATTATTTTATGTAAACCAATTGCTTGCTCCTGGGTTACTCTTTGCATGTAAGTATACAAAGAGTAATGATTCCGACCCTAAATGTGTAATTTAACTTCACAATTAAACATATCGTATTAGTACAGTGATTACTAAAATATTTTAGTCTACGATATTCCTATTACAAGGACAGACTTCAAAGAGTAAAGCAGCAAACTGCTGTGTTCAATTGAATGTGCAAGTCAACGATCAATCAATAAAGAGACAGAGTTCTCAGATGCAATACAAAGCATTTATTAAATCATTCAGATATTGAATGGAGACAGTTCCGAACTTAACCCAAACCAAACCTCATCATTCCCAGATCCTGTCTGAGAGCTTTACCAACAAACTGCTTGCTACATACCTTTCCCCTGACTTATCGGGTGCCCGGCTGCGAGGATGACGCCATTGCCATTGAAACCAAATCATAAAACCTCTCTGGAATGCACATTATCAAAGAAACACTAATATGTAGCAGCTGACTTTTACTTGTTACCCAAATATCTAATAGAGCAATGATTAGGTTATAAGTACATTCCTGTAAATGATTTAATATAATATAAAAGCATAGCAGCATACAAGCAGATCATCATATCTTTATTATTTCCCACTAAGGTATCTTTATCCTGGACATATTCTCCCACGTATTCCACATCTGGTTCTGGAACACATCAAACCGACCCATAAATGTCTACTTCTAACAAGATGAGTTAGGTTAGGCTTTTGTGTTCAAGAGCTCAGAGTTGTTTCAACTTGGAGAAAAACAGGTGCATAACATCAGTTTATACTAGTTGCCTTACAAGCTGCATTACACACACAAGGCCTACTGGATCATTAATGTAGTATTATAGCAGTCATAATATAAAATACCTTATTCCACAATTCACTATCAGTCCAAAGCAATGCATATAGCAAAATAAGAATATATGAGTTTTAATGTAGCAAAACAAGTAAATATAAACTTAAATAATACCAACAATCTATTTAAGGAAATGAACTGACTCCTGCCTTAGGCTTAAGTTCATTACATGGTCTCTCTTAAATTAATCAGATGATGAACTTAGGCCGCGTCCCACACTTTAGTTCCCCAGATGACACAGCTGTGCTATCATTCCATTCTGCAAAGAAAGAGTATTTTCAGTTGTGTTTCAAGTTATTCTGCTCAATGTCAACATAGCACAAAACATTGCTATGACCGATGATTTCCCTTACACTGCATGAGAGAAGATACACATTCACATCTAAAACACAGTGGTTACTTATAGGATTGGTGTGTTCGATTTAATGCACTGGGTCATTTTGCAGAGGCGGTGCACAAACGTTATAAATCTCTGCTTGCATTAAGATAGTTTGCACAATAAATCAATTATTTCCAGACTGCCACTCACGAAAACAACTGACCTGTCAAACTTTTAATTAAGACTAAATAAAGACTTGGACAAAACGAAGAGAACTAAACCTTCTGTTTCCAAGAGAAAATAAAAGGAAACGGGGAATGAAAATCTGAAAAACAGTTGATGACAATTTTGAGGAATTCAGTGCCCTGTTTAAGAAATATTTTCTGGTGAAAATGCTAAAGTTTGGTACCTTTGTTCTGTTCATTCACAGGACAACGGTTCATCCAAACAACAACAGGAAATGTTTCCTCAGACAATATATAATATAAATACCAAGCAGTCACAAGCACTACAGATGTAAATTAACTCAAATTGATACTGTTTAACTTGTGAAATACTGTGAAATGTCATTGTACCAGATACTGGCATCCATTTACATATCCAAGATTGTCAGCAAAATGTTGTATGTGATTCTGTAGAAATAGGTGTGGTGGTGCTTGTGCTTGTTTGCTGGGATACACAGCTGCTTTTAACGTCTAGCACTGCTTTCTGTTTTGGTACCCTTTTAGCGCATTTATCCATTTAACAGCTTTTGTACATGCATACCCAATTTTATGTATCTGCAGATTTACCACAGGAGCCCTTTTGAATGTGCTGTCTCTAACCCATCCAGACCGTTCTGTGCTGAATTAATAGCTACTGATTTACATTTAAAAAACTGTTTATTTTGAACTGAAACATTCATTGGAGCCAACCCCCTATCATCCAGATTCAAAAGCAGAGCTACTGTCGAAAACTGACACTTAAACAGAAGAGCTCTCAATCTAAAATAAAAGCATATGCAGGTGTAATGCAAATGTAATTTACAGAAATACTTACTACAGTTCAAATTGATGTATATACATATCTATACACATATATATATGTGAATGTATAAGTAAAGATAATCTAATGAAGGATTTATTAAAATATCATAGGGAAGTGCATGGACGGATGGACGGACAAACGTATAGATAAATAGAGTACATCAATTTAAATCTCTGCCACATTGAAAATTAAAAATTAAAAATAAACATAATTAAAAGTCAAATAAGTTCAGACGATTTTGCAATTTTAACATTTTTGGTTTATTGCAGAGATCATCACATACTCATGTTACGCTGGAACTTGGCTAATACAGATGTACATGAACACTGTAATTCAGACATCAAGCTGATACCTTGGCAGCATGAAGTGTTCAACCACCCATACAGCTGTCACAGGTTCAGGTCTGGCAAATCCACACGGCAAACACAATCCAACTAGGAAAAGAAAACAACCAAAAATAATAAAAGCTGGTCTTCAAAACACATCTGACTTGTTTTTTCTTGATCTACAAGACTAATTGATAGAATGTAAGCGTGTGTGAACGACACCTCTGAGGTTCCTTGTTGAGGATGTAATTGCTTATCAGTTACTTTTGTGTGTATGGATGAGTGGGGCTGTAGGAGTTGTCAGGAGGGATAGGTATCAAAGGCCCTTAGAAAATATTTGCCAACGAAAGCATTAAATATTCAAAAACTAGTCACGAATGTAAAGCTTTAATCAACAAGTTTTTTTTTCTTCCTTCTATTCATTATTATCGATTAATCTGTATGAAGTCATCATTAATTTAAAAATTATGGTTTGAATGCAGATTTTTTTCTTTTTCCATTTAAAAATTATGACAGGATTTCATCTTGAAGAGGTGAGTATATACAAATGTTGCCCTTCAACAAATAATATAAAGTGTGGCTATCTGTTTGTTAATTCAAACCTTGCTATAGTCAACCTACTTCAGAGTTTGAAGTGGAATTTAAAAGCAACATGAGAAATTTTCTTAGAGTCCCACATGTCAATCAACCTCCAGGCTAGTTGTTAAAAGAATCAATGTCCACATTAGGTTTAACACATTTTAACATGCTTGGCTTGTTAAACAAACAAATTAGGACAAGATAAGTATAATTTGCATGGTGATGATTTTTATTTATTTATGTGATACTTCTCCAGTTTTTTTTCTTTGTTTGTTGTGATACTGAATATAATAAGCTTTTAAAAGCTTTAGTTTAATATCTTTCTTAAGAGCATTTCATATTCACAAAATGCAAATTATGCAGACTGCATAAGGTTCATTTATGGGAAAAAAGACAAAAAAATTATAAAGACAAGCTGTATAAAAATTATATTCCAAATAATGCAATGATACTCTAGTGATTTCAATAAAGCATTATAAGTTAGCTCATTAATACCTCATAAAGTGTGTAAGCTACATGAAGTGACTTAATATGTCTTATTTAAGACAATGTAGGAATGTGTACTATATAACCTCAAGGGTGTGAGGTGTGTGGGAAAATAAATTCTCGAAAGTACACAAAGTTGTTTGAATAATATTTCACAATCCCTAACAAACCCTAGTTTTATTTTGTAATAGTATGCCACTGATTTGAGTAGAATGAAGTTAGATGAACAACTTTCTATCAGCCATCCTGTCTTGCAAAAAAAAAAAGTTCATTCGGTAATCCATCCAGAAAGACACATAACAGTCTGCGTGTTGTATACAGATACCAATATCAAATGGGTGTCGGTCTGTTAGAATAATCAAAATGATTTTTACTTTCTATTTGTTATTGCTTTCCTGAAAACTGAAAGCATACATGCAATAGGATTTCTATGCATTTTGCACATGTTTTTTGGTCAATGTGTAAGATTTGACTTAAATTAAAGTTCAAAACATGCTCCTTCCTTGTTTCCCTTCATGGGAAATTCAGAACAATTATTCCAAGATTATTCCAACTATTTTATGCACCAGTCAACATGCGTTTAGGAAAATAAATAAATATATATATATATACATATATATATATATATATATACATATATATATATATATATATAAGTGTATTATATATAAATGAATTAACAGAAATGATTTAATATAGTATAAAAGCATAACAGCATACAAGCAGATCATCATAAATTTGTTATATTATGATTAGGGTATCTTTCTCCTGGGCATATACTCCCAGGAAGGGTTCAACAAATCTCCAAGTTCCTTTAAAGACAGTTTAAATAAAAACAGTTTGTCATTGACACATCAAACTCACTCCTCTAAGACTAGGAGAAAGGTACACACACAAGGGCTACTGGATAGTTAATGTAGTATTATAGCAGTTGTAATATAAAATGCCTTATTCCAAAGCAATGCAATAGCAAAACAAGTAAATAAAAACTTGAATAATCCTAACACTATTCACATGGTTTTGATACAGAAACTTCAAAAAAGCTAACAATAAAAATGCATGACTATTTAACATCACAATTGGAAAAAGAGACCCCACCCCATATTTAATCCAGATATATTTCACTGCTCATGTTACTGAAGGAATATGGTTATTTTACGATGCCAGCTGCTGAAAAAATTAGGTTCAGAAACAGGCTTATAACAGTGTAAGAGAATGATAAGGTTTTGTGTTAACTAACAGATATTGGGTCAGAACCCTGAAGGCAGAGTTTGGCAACAGGATCTGTGGGTCAGGCAGTTATCATTGGTCGGGAAGCTAAATTATGGTCGGACACTTTGAGATAGATTCCAGCAGACAGCTGCAGAGGCGAGGCAGGAGGCAGAAGTCAATGGCCCAAAAAAGCACCATTATCTAGATAGCATTAACCAGTAAAAATCCTGGCATGGGCAGAACAGCACAGGAGAATCCGCACGGAAGAATGTTGATCAGCATCAAACAGTCAGACAAGGCAGAAATGCTGGACATTTACAGACATAAGTGTTGGGGGGATCTATTTTAGAAACAAACTGGATGTTGACATCCATTTTATAAACTGACCCTCTGAACCCACCTGGTGACGTCACAGTGAATTTTCCCCTTCCATCTTTGTTCTTTCCATGGGTTGTTCCACCTGAGCAGCAACACCATCCTTTAAACCTGCTGAGCAGT
This sequence comes from Orestias chungarensis, assembly GCA_032876305.1. Taxonomy (NCBI): domain Eukaryota; kingdom Metazoa; phylum Chordata; class Actinopteri; order Cyprinodontiformes; family Cyprinodontidae; genus Orestias; species Orestias chungarensis. The sequence continues at coordinate 2,141,793 of JAVLVB010000475.1, forward strand.
AGAAGAATTCACTTCGAAGTAACGCAAGTTCCATGACTGTGCGTTTGTAAACTTCTGTTCATCCTGTTTCCCTCTGACGTGAAGAAAAATACCTTAAACCTCTGAAGTGTCCTGTAGAAGTCGCCATTTGTGTATCCACGACCTTCATGGCAGATTCAACGTCAGGCAGAGACCTTGCCCTGCAAGGAAATCCGAAGCCACTACAAGCTTTTTCTGTCCAGCTCCGTGTTTATGGACCGATCAGCCCCTAACCAGGACTTACCGCTGCGTGGACCAGCTTTCCCTGTATGAACAAACCAAGTTTTTCTGAGTTCCTATCTCAGAACTGGGCCAGAAATTAACTTATCTTACAGTAAAAAAAACCCACATCTGGGTAAAGGTTAGAGGTTAACATAATATATATGCATGAACGCATTCTGTTTTATTGTTGTTACTGAATATCCAAAATGTAAACGACTCTTATAGCTTGTGCCATTGTGTATAGCCTGCATCATTAGAATCACACCCTCCTCTAGTCGAGTCCATTTTCCTCCACACACACACATTATTTTCCACCGAGCTTAGTGAGAACTTTGTTGGAGCACATTGGCTGTTAGCTTTGAAGCTAGATCTACCACGAGGTCTCGCCCTGCAATTGTCAAGCTTCACAGCTAAATTAGACTGATAGCCTTTTGTTAGATAGACAGGAAGCTCTCATGACCTCCTGTAATTTTGTGACATTTTGTTGGAGATCTTCTGTTCTTCTCACCACCATACGCATCCACCAGGCACACGTACAGAAGAGATTATCGCCCCCTAGCGTTGTCTCACCAAGCTACCACAGGAGCATACACTCAATTACTAGCTGTGCTTGATAATCTTATATTCATTTTATTCCTTTCATTTTAATTCAGATTTCATTAATTTTTTGTTCCATCATTTTGTATTCTTTTTAGTAGTTAGTTTAGTAGTTAGGTGTTTAATTATTTGTTGGTAGTTAGTTATACAGCTTTTTGACTTGATGTTTTAGCTGTAAAATAAGGGTACTCAGATAAATAAATCTGTGTAATTTAAAAAGAAAGCTAATTATTTCCTGATTATCAGGTGGTGCCCTGTTATTAAGTATAAACTTTTATTATTAATACTTATATTAATATGTGTATTAATGATAATTATTAATAAATTCATGTAGCCAAAGACCTTTATTAATAAACCCCTATAATTGAATCCATAAGGCGAGGAAACCCAAAATATATGTTAGGTATTTACCAAATATTGGTTTGACATGTGAAAGAAACCCCAACATAAGGCTTTTGATAATCTGACACTGGTAACTGGTTTGAAGCCTGTTCACAAAGTCCGAGAAACACATGAGAGGAATGAGAACTGATAAGGCAGGTATGAGTGAGTATTCAGGAAGCAGAAAGGAATTTAAACAAAACCAGTTATCAGACCATAATTATTACATCTTGACTCTATTGCACCAATATGAAAAGAGGTCCAATATAATTTCATTTTCAGTACTCATGAATGCATAGACAGATATTAATTATTTTAACAGTTTGCTAATTTCTCGTTTTATCCCTTTGAGGGATATCACAATCTTTATAGGGGCCAAAATGTAAAGGACCTGTTGAATTCAATCCTAGAGGTGAGGGGGGTTATTGCTAAGTGATGTAAAAGAACCGTTTTTTGAAAAGTTAGGGCAACATATCTCAGAAAACATGTTTGGCAATCTCCAACATTCATTGAAACCTTCTAATGCCGTTCAAATGGAAACTGTACCAAATAATGAGAAATTTTCCATTTCCTTACTAAATATATAACAAAATGTCTGTACATTACAGCCCCTAACAGTTCTTCATAATAAAAAGGTTCAAAATAAAATAAAAATCCTCAGTATATTGACATTTAACAAACATCAATCCTTTTGATTACCCAAACAATCAGGCAAAACTGACCAGTTTATAAATATAAAAAAAAGCCAAATATTTCTTGTTATTCATTATTTCTAAAATGCTATTTTCAGCTTTGCACAGCTTTCTCTTAGATTTACCATTTTAAAATTATGTAAAATATTTACCCTGATCTAGTACTACAATCACCTTTTGGTTTGTAATTTCACACCAATTACGTACATTTGTTAATGGTCTGTTAAGTCTGTCCGGTTCTCTATCACAATTTCCTCATTAAGTAAATGTAATCACAAATGCACACAGATGCACACATTTTCCTACCTTTGGGGGCTGTGATGCAAGCAGTCATGTCTGATGAATTGAAGTGTCTAGAAAGAGGAATGATTTGGTGGCTTGACCTCCCTCCTGGCATGGGCATCCTTCTCCACACTGCCTTATCGCCAGATAAATGGTCGCAAAGGCACACATATCACTCCCTGAAAAACGGCTACTCCTTAAGTAGTCTATGAAGTGTGCAAGCCATTTACCTGAAATGTTAGAGATCGAACCCACAGAGTCTGTAAGTGTTCTCTGTTATACACAAACCGATTGCTTTTTAAATTTCAGTTTGGTTTATTTAGTTTTAAAGTCAATTAAAAACGATTGGTAAAATAGATTTTACAATCATAAGGGCCATTGCACTAGTAGACTAAAAAGGGAATTTGTTTTAATCTTTCCATATAATATTTACAAATTTTAATGTCTTTGCTATACAAAAAAAAGAACTGATACCATATTATATAAAAAAGTACAAATCATTTTACAAATCAACATCTAATAAGATTACAATATGATATGTGTCTTAATATCACAATTTTCATTAATATTACAAATATGGATTATTCCCTTCCATTGCCTTTACCAACTTCTTCTTGCAGGGTTGCCTATCTGCAGGAATCATCAAGCAAGAGGTAGGGGGAACACCCTAGATGGCTCACCATTCCATTTGCAGAAGAACAAACAGGACAGACAAACAAGCCAGACAAGCATGAAAACACACATATATACAGCAAAGAACAATTTACAAACCAGTTAACTAACAGTGAATATTTTTAGACAGTTTGAAGGAGTGGGAAGCCAAAGTGCCCCAAGAGGGAACCCACACATGCACAGGGAGAAAATTCAGACTCCAGACAGGAGCCCAGACCAGTAAGGCAGCAGGGCTATTTACTTCTGAATACAGAAACACTATGTTGAACCATCTATGTTTAGACAGGTTTTTATTTAATTAACTAATTGCAGTGGCTGTGAAGACATCTCTCATACCTCTATGCTACATTGTACGATTAGATCTAACCTGTTTTAACTTGATTGTTGCACTACTTTATTGGATTAGTGAATGAAAAGAAAAATGTCATATAAAATCTGAACAAACAAAAATAGATTTTTGAATTTTTGGTACTGCCAGTATTTGAATTTTGTGAGAATATTGTGCGTTGTCAGTTGCAAACCTATAGTAGGTGTGTGTGTAATACAGAGAGATATCCTATATACAAAGAAGATGAGTCAGCCATCACACTTAATTAATTTATCAAATAGATCAATCAAAGGGATTGGCTGAATGCCGCTTTCTAGTCAGCGATATGTCTACCAGAGGGGACTACGTAGTGAGTAGACATGGATTATTTTTTTTTCCCATAAATGTAATGGATGTCCATTTATCTTTTCTTGGTATAATCTCTCAATTTTTTAAAACCTTTTAAATATTCTGAATAGTTTGTAAAGAATGTCTTAGCTGCATTATAGAATTCTTCCCTTCTTCCTTTATCATAAATCTAGATTAGTTTGTCATGTAATCTGATGCTAATGGAAAGTATAAAAATATAAAAGACCATTGAGTGGGATTTTTAAGTAGACAGTAATTGAAATGTAATATAAGGATATGGGTGTTAAATATCAGAAAATAAATAAAGCAGTATCAATTAACTTAAAGATACATATGCGACTTACAGGGGCAACCACTATTTTTATTGTTGCTAAATCCAGATGTGACATTGTCACACCCTCTTCTGTTTGCTTGCCTGTAACTCTTTGGGGTCAGTTTTTCCCTTTCATTTCTGTAATTCTTAACTGTATTTGGTCTAGCACTGTGATGGCTTATTAGCACATTAAGACTCAGCCCTTCATTAATATCTATTCTTTCCTTTGCTTTGCCTTGTGAACTGGTTGTTTGCCATTTACCTATAATTATTATTACTATTTTTATTTTTTATTTTTCACCATCTCCTGTTCAGCATCCTGGCTAGTAGAATAAGTTTATGGCTGCCATAGTTGAGCTTAACATATTTTCTTTTCCAATTGAGGCTTTAAAAATATAGAGCCTCCTTTGCTTTCCATACCTTAATCGTTTATTGATTTCTGAGGTTTTATACCATACCATACCATGCCAAACCACACCACACCACACCACACCACACCATACCATACCATACCATACAATACCAATTTTATGTATAAAGCACTTTATACACTGACAGGACCAAAATGCTGTACACAATCCTAAAATACAATGCAATTGTAAAAAATAAATAAAAAATCGAACATAAAATACGTATTTAATACACAGACACAATAAAACAAAGTGAGACATCTCAGATTGTGCCAAATGCCAAAGAAAAAAGATGGGTCTTAAGGAGAGACTTAAAAAAACAGAGTGAGGAGGCCTGTCTTATACCCAAAGGAAGATCACTCCAAAACTTGGGAGCTGCCCCTCTGAGCTTGCACTTTGACTTTGGCACCTTCAGAAACAACTGATCAGCCGACCAGAGGGAAAGGGACGGTGTGTGAGAATGTAACAGCTCAGACAGATAGGATGGGGAAAGGCCATTAACAGCTTTTAAAACAAATAAAAGGATTTTAAAATGAATCCTAGTTACACTAGATGTACTAGTGTAATGAAGCTAAAATAGGGGAAATATGATCAAATTTTCGGGTACCTGTTAAAAGACGTGCAGCAGCATTTTGCTACCTCTGGAGCTGGGAAATATGCAAATCATATATAAAGTGCATTACAATAATTCAGCCGTGTGGTCACAAAGGCATGGATCACTGTTTCGAAATGCTGTCTAGAAAGAATACATTTCACTATGGCTAGCAGTCTTAAATGGAAAAAGCTGGATTTTACTAGGCTCTAATGTGTGCTTCCAGCTTTAGACCAGCATTCATCCTGACCCCTACATTTGTAACTACCGGCATACTGGGCCAGAGAGCAAAGATTGGTCAGTAATCTACGGTGGATTTGCCGAAAATAACCACCTGTCTTTTCTTCATTAAGTTTCAGATTTATGGCCACCCAGGCCTTCAAATCTTCCAGACATAAAAACAGAGACCGAAGGGAGGCATAATCTGTGTTCTTTAATGGTAAATATATCTGTATGTCATCAGCATAAGAATGAAAAGCAATCCTGTATTTTCTAAAAACAGAGCCAAGAGGAAAGATACAGCAAGAAAAGAAGAGGGCCTAGAACTGAGCCCTGTGGGACACCACAGATAGAAACAAAAAGTATGCTTGTCCAAATAAGATTTAAACCAATCCAAAGCTATGTGACCGATGCCCACCAACTGTTCCAAATGGGAAAGTAAAATGCCATGATCAACTGTATCAAAAGCAGCTGATACATCCAACAGCACCAAAAAAACACAGTCACCAGAATTAGTTGCTAAAAGTATATAATTAAAAACTTTTAAAAGAGCTGGCTCTGTGCTTTGGAATGGCTTAAAACCAGACTGAAAAACCTCTAAAATATTATGTTCATTAAGATAAGCCATTAGCTTATTATAGACTACCTTCTCAAGAATTTTTGAAATAAAAGGTAGTTTAGAAATAGGTCTATAATTTGCCAAACAGTAGGATCCAGAGTTGTATCTTAAGTAGGGGCTGCAGAACTGCTTGTTTCAGAATTTTAGGAACAACACCTGAGGACAAGCTGCTATTTACAAGAGCAAGGAGAGAAGAACCTATAGTAGGAAAGACAACTTTAAGTAATTGGGGTGGAATAGCATCGTCTGGAGAAACAGTTGGCCTTAAATGACTAAGCACTTCCTGCAATGATTGCAAAGTCACACATTCAAAGCTGTGCAAAACAGCATCTCTGCCCTAATATCAGTGACTTTCTTGTAAAAAAATGTAAAAAAAATTCACATACAGTAGGTGAAGACTCCAGAGAACCAATACGTGAATCATTTAAAACAAGGTTAATAGTTTTAAATAAGATAGCAGGATTGTGACTGTTTGATACAATCAGGGTTAAGAACATGACGGCTTTTGCACAGGACAGCATTATCTTAAATAAAACAGGCATATGGTCTGAAAATTATGAGTCACCAATCACTAAATTAGAAACTGATAGACCATAAGATAAAACCAGATCAAGAGTGTGTCCATGTTCATGGGTAGCACCAATCACAGAATGCAAAAGATTAAAATAATCAATAACATTAAGAAATGACTAAGCCATGGGTGAAGTAGGAAAAAAAACATGAATATTAAAATCACCAACAATGAGAACTCGGTCATACCTTGGCATGATGCAGCCAATATATCAGAAAAATCATTTAAAAAGTTTTGTTGTACTTCGGTGGTCGATAGACCACCGCACACAGCACAGTGTGGGAGCTGCCAAGTTCAAATAGGCTACTAAACGAGGCTAGAGGCAACTGTTTAGAAGTAAAACAACTTTTAAAAACCGTCACCATTCCTCCACCGGGACCCAAATCCTTGGAGAATTAAAATAGCTGCAGTTCTGGGGTACAAGTTCATTAAAAATGCTGGAGACCTCCGAACCACTTGTCCATGGTTCCTTTATAAATCAAAAATCTAATCCTTAAGAGGAAAACAAATCCCTAATGACGAAAGTTTTATTGGCCAACAACCTGGCATTTATCAAACCGATCCTGGCAGAAATTGGCGGGTCTACACCATCAGCTGGCGTCGGGTACTCACGACAATCAAGCAGCAGGTTGAGAGAGAAGTTGCAGAGAAGCGCAGGTACCATGAGGCTGGAACACTCCATCCCGGCCTCCACCGACAGGCACCAGACAGGCGTCCACAGGATCCAAGACATGGAATGGCAGGACAGGCGGGGCACCAGCCCACAAATCCCGAATCCGTGGCGTAAAGCAGCCTTTAATCGCACTAAGAGATCGCCTCCGTCGGAAAGGTGGAGTCCAGAAACGACACAGGTGAGCCGGAATGCCCAACATCAGAGTCGAGGTTTTGTATATAGTATAAGTCCTCGATAACATAATTTCAGTCGAGGCTTCAATGTCCAGCAATGTTTGTCGATCATACACAATCAGAGAATTTCCACTTGCAATAAGATTAAAAACAGACGACAGACAATGACAAAACAGGAGGAGCATCAGACAGTAAGCCTCAAATACACATAACATTAATCAAATAGAAACAAGTAAACAAACAAACAATAACAAAGACAAACAAACAAAACAACGTAACCAAAAAAACTAGCTGCCACTAGAACGCTCCTGAAGCATCCTTGGAAAACTGCGAAATGGCAATGAATCATACCTGTGGAGATATAATTAGCGGAAAGCAGAGCAAAGACAGCAATGTTTGGGACACAAAACACAAATGAATAAATATGAGGCAAACTTGGTGTTATTAATAAACAGATCTGCACAGTTAAAGTGTTGTGATCTCTATAGTGTGTATTTGCGTGTGAGCATGGAGAAATTGTGATGCAGGTATTACATGAATTATGCTCAGCCATGGGTACAGTGGGCTACTGCCACCCCCCAGAGCGAGCAGAGGTAGCACAAGGTCCAGGACACCGGGGCACCCTGCCCGTCCCGACAGGCCCTGGCCGCCCAGGCATGGGCCAGAGCCGTGACCCAGGACCCAAACGCTCGAACACCCCCAGCGCCCAGCAGAGAGTCCCCCCGACACCGGAGAAGGAAGGGCGACCCAGACAGCCAGCGGGGGTTGACCGAAACAATCCCCCGTGCCCCCAGCACTGCACCCCGGGGCCCAGTCTGTCCGCAGGTGAGTACAGCAGTGAGGAAGGGTGAGGAGGGGGCAGGGCACCTAGTCACAGCTCCAGCCCCAACCACATTCATACACAATCATTGATGCTCACCCACTCACTCACTCACACACACAGTCACTCATGGTATGGTGCAGCCCAGTGGGCGGCTCCCAGGACAAGATGTGTCCCCACTGACCGCCCCAAGCCCGCAGACCAAACCCGTCTGTGTGTAGAAAATAGGTCAAAATCACAGTTGAGGAATATATGTGACTAGTTTCTCAATACACATGGCATGTTGAAGTTCTTATTAACAAAAACATACTTATTTTTCTGATGTTATGTATTTTGCTGTGTAAATTTTCTTCCTTTTCTACCAAAACATGCGATTTCCCCTACAGTTGGTGTTGTATTGCATTGTTAACACAGTTAAGGTATACCGTTTTTATTTTGTTACACAAAAAAGCCAATATATATTATATTGTTGGAGAAAATCATCAAAAAGCTTAAATGAGCACTTCAATAGGGTTGTGTGCTGTATGTAACCGTGTTCTACCTTTGTCCTCATTCACCAGTTGGTTTGTTTCACCACAGTGGTAGCCTAGCCACTAGCTCCCTAGTTCCAGAGAATGTGTTGTTTCTAGAAAGAACTTTCCTTCCTTATCTCAGTGCAGTTTAGTTAAATTCCAAGTCAGTCTGCTAGGTCCATGCTCGAAGTCTCACCTGCCGGTCCATCGTGACACACTCCTTCTAGATAAAACAGTAGGAAGGTTGTTTTTTCCAAGCTGGTCAGTCACTTTAAGCCAAACTGAATTCCTGTGGTCCCATCTACCCCTTCCCCATTGGCTCCTCAGTCCAAAGAATCGCAAGAACCTTGTCGCTCACTTTATCTCATCTTCATTTCTCCTGGCAACATATTTGTCCTAATCCAGCTCCCTGTGCAGTTCAAGTCTGAGCTTCCTCCTGTTTGCACTCCAACATCAACCCAATCCTTCTTGTTTCAAAAGAAAATGAAACATTTTAAACTCACCTCCATCTGATTGGTAATATTTTCTACACTGGAGTCAATCCTTGCTTTATGACATCTCCATTATTAAGGTCCCTCCAATCTCTAACTCTGCACAGCAGTCAGTCCTGATGTGTCAAAGCATCAAAGAATAGGAAACACTGGGTGAATGTGAATTGTGGATCACATCATAAGACAAAATTATTATGGTTTGCAATGCCAGGGAAAATAACCCAATAAAAGTATATTTTTCTGTCAGGATATCTTGCCTTCAGGTTTGTTCAAAGATGTTTGATTAATATAATTGATGCAACTTCTACAGAAAAACAAAAAAACGTTTTAATTCTACATGGTCAAAAACATAAACATAATCATATTAAAACAACATTTTCAGATTTTTTTAAATGCCATAAAGATGTTACAAATTGTTCCCCTTTAAATTGTAATTCTATTTATGTGTAATATAATAACAAATAATAAATGTTTGAGGGAAGCCTAAAGGTGTATTACATAAAATGCTGGCTCTAAGTTTTTTCCCTCATGTATCTATAAATTCTGTGTCCGCGTTTGTGTTAATGACATGCCTTTATCTCCTCGCTCCACAGGCCATTAATCCTGAGTGTGGGACAAGCAGTCATTACATATTTAACCCAGGTCACTTACTGTGGGTGGCAGATAGGTGCCATAACCAACTTGTATGTGTGTGAGTGACACACATGAATGTGTATGCAAATGATATAAAACTTTAGTATTTCTTCCTTTTTCTTACACATTCAAGATGTATGTGTTTGACTGTTTCTGTTCTGACAAATCTGTTTGCATAATTTTGATGAGGGTGTGTGTGTGGATTTATGTAAAACCTGACCTTAAGATAAAACCCTTAGCTGTAGCACAGTTAATATTACTCCAGTCCCCCCTTTCTCAGAAGCTGTTAGATAAATTTCAGCCTCAGAGAATAGGTGAGCCTCAAGGAGACAAACTATGCATTGGGAACTTCACATAGCCTCGTAGTACCTTTTATGTTGTTATACTAATTTGGTTTTGTAAGAACACGCCATTCCCACATGTTACATTTCTTTCAGTACAACTCATGCATATAGATCTTTTGCATCATGCAACTTGTTTAATGTCAATTGACACTCTTCATCAAGTCTTGCCACAAACACATAGAATTTCAATGGATTCCTTGACATTTTCCCTGTCCTCATGTCAGCCTTCACATTCTATTTGTTCCAGATGGCTGGATTTAGCCGATCCGGGATTAAAACGCTGGATTTCCATGGTAGAGTGATGAGCATTAGAATTCAAGGACTTACGACTTTTGCAGATGAGTTACCCAGCAAGCTGATAACCTTAAGAATCCTATTTAAAATGTATCTGAATTTTGTTTATCCCTCTTCCTGATCCCCCTCTATTTCTCAGACCTGCCTCCTGTACGTTTTCCAGCTTCCCTCCGTGTCCTTCCATGGATTTGTGTGGTCGAATCTGTGTGTGTGCACAGCTCAAGGCTTCAATGATGGTCTAATATGTTTGGCTACCAAGGGAAATAAAGATCCAATACTGAGGGGTCAGAATAATTCCCTAAAAATAAGCTATATTTTTAGAATAGTAATGAACACACCTATGAATGTTTTCTCATATAAATTCCACATTTTCAACTTGACACAGAGAGAGATTTTCCATGTCTACAAAAAATATCTACAGTACTTCCCTATAAATTTGCATTCTTTTTGCCTGGCTTCAAAATTAATAATCCAAGAAGAAAACACCCAGGTATAAACATTCTTTTTGGCCTCATACTGCTTCAATTATTACTGTTTTTATTTAGGGCCACCTAAACTTAGTCTTTAGTCACTCCATGGCTAATTCAGCCCTCAAAGGACAGTAATTGCATGATGAATTTTGGTTTCTCTTTTTTTGTCTGTTATGAACAGTTGCAGTGACCCTGCAACTGTCAAATCATATTTGAAGCAATGAGGTAGAAAGGAAGAACACAGCCCCTAGACAGAGTAATTTCAACTTTAGAAACACATCCCTTACATCTGTTTAAAAGAGGGAGACTTTTGCTAAGTTTGAATGCTGGAACCTCGTTTTAGACAAAACAATGGGAGTAATTTTGCTGTTGTTGTGTTCTGAATGAATGGATATATCCTATTTACCTAAAATGCTAAACTCTACGGTCCACAACTTTTAAAAAATGACAGCAAGACTAAACAGCATTTTTCAGCTCATATACAGTATTAACTAAACATGGATGTTTGTCATTTCTGTGTTAGAACCAATATTTTATGGAAAGTTGATATCTTCATTTGGTACTTTAAGACAAGATGGCACCTATACTTTAGCTTGAATATTTTGCTCTTATGACTATCATGAACCCTGTTTAAAAATTACTGCTTCTGGTCACAGGTGTTGATTTTCTACAGTGTTTGATTTTTGTAAGTTTTCAGCTTTACTCAAACTTAGGTTTGATTTTTTTCTGCTTTACTTTAGTCTCATATACTCTTTTAGTTAGACATTTTCTATTGTTTATTTATTGTGCATTGTTGTTCTTTGTTGTTTTGCCTTACCATCCCTGCAAATATTTATGCCTCTGCCTAACCTGTGCAATTCTCATTATCCCTTTCAGCCTGCCTGGTCCCTTACCTCAGTTGCACATTGATACCTCCCTCGCAATTACGCCTGTTCTTGACTCAGTTGCTAATAAATTCTTCTGTTGCTTAGCATGTTCTTCCCTGTTTCTTCCTTGTTGTGCCCCATGTTTTGCTGTCTCTGTTGTTCTTTGGCTCCTTGTAAAATTCTATATGGTTTTTGTAAGTTGTTTTGGACTCATTTCTTATGTCTTTAATCCATCTAAACCTCCTGGACTTGGTTCGCAATTTGGTCCTCTCTCACCCTCACAGCATGACCCAGCTTTCTCAGGGACTAAAAACGAAAGTTAAAAAATAAAATTTAAACCGTGTTTTTAAACTCATATATCTAATTTATTTATTTCTTGTCTTACTACTTGATGATTGTGAGAGGTAAATTTATTTCCTATGTGATGATGTTGAAGTACTGCTACTTGATACACTTACTCAGATACAAAATCTGGGACCTTGAGTGAGATGGAGCCAATATGAGTGTCACTCACTATTTCACTATTTGCCTCTTCACTGACCCTCACAGAGAGAAGGGAGGAGAAAAAAAAATGAGACATGAAAGAAAGCAAAAGTTACAAGACGCATTCTAAAAAAAAAAAAACTAACTAGTCTTATCTTTAAAACTATATAATTTTTATTTGGAAGGAATATTAAATTCTTATGAGTTTAAAAACAACATACGTACGGGGTTGTGCCTGCCAGTGAGTGAAGGATTTAAGGACTCTACAGAGAATATCCTCTCCTGGATTCTTTGCCACAAAGATAGAAGAAGCGAAGGGGGCGGGGGCTTTTCAACAGAACAGAATGCTGAAACCCAGAGCATACCACCAAAGTAGGGCACGTGGTAGATCAACCCCTCCTGAGCTGTCTGGAAAACAACGCAGATGGCTCAAATACATAGAGGCAGGGAGAGAATCACTGTCAAGTCAGACGCTGTAATCTAATTGTGTTTAACTAAAAATCTTTAATTATCATATATTCTGCTTAAGAGTACTGAGATAACTGTTCTGAAAAAACAAACAAACAAACAACAACTTAGAAACTTATTTTAACTTAAAAGATTTAGTTAGCTTGACTAAAAAATATAGTTACCTAAACAAAAAAAAGAAAAGAAATTTGCATTTCTTATAGAGCAACCTATAAGTAATAAATAGGTAATACATTTGTTTTTATTAATAACATATATTTTTGTTGCTTCTATAGCCTAGTCTATTACTACTTCACATTTCACATGCATGTAATTTTCCTAGACCTTGTTTTGAGTCTTACATTACGTTTTTTTATTGTTTTTTTTATTAACTTTTTGAAATTTGTCTGTGCAGACAAAATCAATAAAGGTAAATAAAAATAAATTTAAAACAATCAAATTAAGCTATTAAAGTACCTTCATGAGTCAAAAAAGGAAATAGGCTGTGTGTAATGTTGCTAAAATTAGAGCTTTATAATATTTGAGGGTGTACTTCAAAACAGAATGAAAACCAAAGGATTGGACATTTAAGGTCAATCAGTATACACGGTAAGTCCTTCAAAGGGGTGAGTATATGAATTTACAGTTGCTCACCTCCGTGTGTCTGTTTGAAGTTAATAAACTATGAAGGATGACTCATTTGAAGGTTACATTGGTTTGAATGCACCCCATTTGGATCTAATGTGTTTCAAAGCATGTGTGCTTTGAAGTTGATTGTCGTCCCCCTCGAAGGCTGCAGCTTTCAGAGATAGTCCTCTGTGAAGTCAGTGCGTGTCCCATTTCGAAGTCAATGCTTGTTACAGGATGGATCGCAGAGAAGCACTGAATGCATGGTGTTTTACTAGGCTGCTTGCTAAACGCAGGTCACTGACTCGTACTGACATGAACTGTATGTTGCCCTCAGTTATATTCTTCTAACCAAAACATGATTGCCTTTCATACAAATTGCATCTTCCTTTTAATTTCAGATAAGTCTTCACATTTGTGGAATATTTTTTAAAAGGATTTGTTTTTATGAATTTCATTACCGATACTTAAAATGTACAATACAGCAAAAACAACTACAACAAAAACAGCTAGGTTAATTTTTCAGTTCTTTTTTCAGAACAATAAGTTATAAATCACCATATTAGCTTAGTACTTTTATCAGTAGATGGACAAAAAAGATGGGCAAAGATAAAAGGGGCTGACGTGCAGAGAATAGTCCTGGACCAGGACGATATACTCAGTATTTGGTGTGCCTGCTCTAAGCCATTAAGCCAAGTTTGGCACGATATAAATAGACATTTCTAAGCTTAAAAAAATCAACACATAATTTGTGAAGACTCTAAATTCTTGACTAACACAACTTTTCACATTCTTTTCACATCTAAAAATATGTAATTTCCGAGATAACATGTAAAATACAAAAAAAACAGAACAATGCCAATAGTAACAAAGGAAAAGTAGAAATACCGTAACTGAAAACAACTTTGGTAAAAGTCAGAGTCACACATACGAAAATTACTTGAATAAAAGTCTTGAAATAGCTCACAATAAATGTACTTAAGTATCAAAAGTATTTTGTGAAAAATTATACTTAAGTATCAAAAGTAAAAGTACAAGTATTTTATAGTATGCATGTAAAGAAGCAAAGCAACCCAAAATAATACAAGGCACTGAAATTGTCAGCACTAGGACCAAGCAGAAAACTACCACTCAAACTGAAATCCGCTTCTCTGAGTTTAGACCGCCCACCAGGACTTGATTGGCTCTCTGTTGTTTGGATCTCTTGTGTGATTGGCTGTCTCCATTGTCACTCCTTAGAAGCTAACGTTACAATCAGATGACACGCTGCTGAATTTGGTCTGTGATCAGAAGGCAAGGCAAGGCAAGCAAGTTTATTTGTATAGCACATTTTCGCGTACAAGACAATTCAAAGTGCTTTACATAGGAAAAAAGAGCAGAAAATGAAACAATAAAATCAACTTTGAATTTAAAAGAAATAAAATAATAACCATAGTAATAACATTCTCAGTTGCTGTATGCACAGTTAAATAAGGCCATTTTCAGCCTGGATTTAAACAATGGCAGAGTTGAAACCTGTCTCACCTCTTCAGGAAGACTGTTCCAGATTTTAGGAGCATATTGAATGAAGGTCATAGTGCTGGAGTCCTAAACGCTATCGTAATTATAGCTACATGCTGGCAGGGTCTATTTTTTCAGTTTCTTGGTAGTTGTTGGATTTTTGAGAAATCTTAACCCTCTAAGCACCAAAGTCACAATATTGCGACAAGCAACATTGCTGAATAAAACAGATGGGAGTTAAATCTGTTCCCATTAATTAACTTTCATCAACAGGTCTTTGTATTTCTATTAACTGTACAACTTCACAATATTGTAAAACGTTTGCACCATATCCAAATTGAGTAAACTATGTGCTGCTACAGATGAACATACTTTCAAATTTAAAAGTCAGCTTTATTGTCAATTCCTTATATGACATTGCTCAAGTAATCAAAATTATGTTCCTCACCATCCCACAGTGATATAAACAAAAAACAGAAAAAAACAAGCTTTTACTAGGACTAAGAAACAAGTAGTGATTGCCAAAGCAGATAACCATAATGCTGAATAAATATTTAAATCATACATAAAGTGCAGGTGGAGAGAGTTGGCCTAATGACCTAATATGAATTTTAACCTAAAATTAACTGTATACAGTACTTCAAATATAAACTAAAAACCCAGAAAAACTACTTAACAATGAAATGTAAAATTCACAGGGTAATTAAAATTCACAGTGTAAGATTATTTCAATATTAACATTGTGTAAGTGGCAACTAGTGCAGGTAGGTCAGGATTTGCCCACTGTGTTTATGGAAAAGACAGTTAGCTTGTTGACAGCCCTGATGAAGCTGAGGGGAGGGAGTTCAGCATCCTCACAGCATTGTGGATGAAGCTGTTGGAGAGTCTGGTGGTGCGGGAGCAGAGGATTCTGTATCTCTTCCCAGATGGCAGGATGCTGAACATGTTGTGGGCAGGATGGTTTTTGGGTGAGGCTAGTGATGTACAAGTCTTGCAGGGTGGGGGAGTGGGACACCAATGATCCTGGAGGCTGTACAATGGGTTGCAGGGCTTTTCTGTTGTAGTCCGTAAAACGTCCTCCTCACACTGTGATGCAGCTGGTCACAATGCTTTCAATGGTGCCCCTGTAGAATGTGCTCATGATGAGTGGTGGAGCACTTGGCTTCTTGAGCGGTTGCAGGAAATAGAGGCGTTGTTAGGCTTTCTTGGCAAGTGATGTAGTTTTGGTAGTCCAAGGGAGGTCATCACTGATGTGCACCCCCAGGAATTTGGTGCTGCCCACTATATCTACTGCATTGCCATCAATGGTCAATGATGCTGATACCCGTCAGCTAATCAGCACGGGCAAGGACAACCAGAAACAAAAGGATGTTGCTTTGAATAACAAGACAAGTAATGACTGGAATGTGCTCGGCGCTAAACCGAAGAGTAAGTCATCTCAGAGGAAGAAGAGAGGACCTGCCCTGTCTGGTTATATCTGCGATGCGACCGGCTGGCCTGCACCACCGACAAGACCAAAATCCTCCTTGACTTCCGTCGTTCGCAGGACAAAGACTTCGACAGCTTTCAGTGGAAAACCAAAAATGAAGCCTCCTCCACCACAAGCCCCACCCCGTGAACATGCTCCCCCTCCTACCCCACCACAAATTCCTTATGTTACTGTTCCCACCAGGATGACCCCATGTCCCAGTCCTCACCCATCTGGTCGTCCTGCCCCTCCTCCCCCACCAAAAGCCCCACCCCGTGATCCAGCCACCCCCCTCGCCCTCATACCCAACCACAAACTCCTTATTTTAACTCAATCTCCAGTGTTCAGAGACGCAGTCCAGAGAGTGCTATATGATATGATTCGGGTCCCGGCAGCAGTACTGCATGTACCCATGGCTCATTCCACGATAAGCCGGGGCCCCATGTGGATGTACCTTCCTTCATCCCTGTAGTAATACGTAACAGAAAACGATTAGTCAACCATCACAACAGTCCAGAAACAGTATGTACACTTCTCAAATCTTGTGTTCACCACTCGTCAGCCACAGTCAGCAAACAAGAGTAACATGCTGAAACTCGCTGTACTAAATGTCAGATCTTTGGCAGGGAAAGCCTTTCTGATTAATGGTTTGATTTCATCTCTTAACCTTGATTTTATGTTTTTAACTTAGACATGGCTCGCCAAAAAATACAGCTGATAGAGTCCTAATTGAAGCTAGTCCACCTCACTTCAATTTTTCTATCTTAAACACTTCAAAACCAGAGGGGTGGGGTTGTGCCATATTCAGGGACAATATACCCATCCATAAATTCAACTGGCGTTCTGTTAGCTGAGACAGCTTCTTGGATGAGAACATGGGCTGAGATGCTTACAGTGAGACTCTACAACTGCTGGTGTAATCTCTATTATTTCAGTATCCTGTGCTTCTAATTTAGCTTTCTGTCTTTTCAAACCCCCAGTCGGTTGTGGCAGATGGCTGCTTGTACTGAGCCTGGTTCTGCTGGAGGTTTCTTTTTGTTAAAGAGGAGTTTTTCCTCTCCACTGTCGCTACATGCATGCTCAGTATGAGGGATTGCTGTAAAGTCAACGACAACACAAGTCATTGTTTTGGTCTGCTGATTCCAGAGGAGTGAATGGTGCAAGTCAATGACTCGATGCAATCTGCTGGGGTTCCTTAGATTGGAAACTTTTTCAAATTGATTTGTTATGATGTATCTTTGATTTTAATTGATTTTCTGTGAAGTGCCTTGAGACGACACCTGTTGTAAATTGGCACTATATAAATAAACGGATTCTTGATTCTTGATCCCTAAATTAGCATTTGGAGTATGTATTAGCATCATCTGAGTATGTATCATTCAAAATAGATACAAAACAATCTTCCATTCTTTATATTAAATCTAAAAACTTCCAACAAAAACTTTTATTGATGATTTTACTGAACTACTTTCAATTGCATGCACTAATTTTGAGTGTCTGGTCATAACAGGGGACATGAATGTGCACGTGGATGCAGCCCAAGATCAGCAGTGTAAAGAACGCACTGCTGTCCTTGAGATGTTAGGTTTAACTCAGCATGTGAACAAGCCCACACACAACAGAGGACACACTCTAGATTTGCTTATCTCAAAGGGTGTTGTTATTCTAAATGTGGGTGTTGTGGATGTCACTTTGTCTGATCATTTTTGTGTTTCCTTTAACCTTTCTGTTACACCCAAGCCAACAGCTGGCCCTATAGTTAATCAGGGAAGACTTATTGATGACAGCACAGGGATTCAGTTTGAAAATGCTGTGTTCTAATGTTGATTATATGTTGAAATCTTACACATCAACTGTCTTGAAGGTTATGGATGCCATTGCTCCTGTCAAGGTTAAAATGGTTAAAAGTACACAAAAGGCACCATGGAGAAAAGAGGTCTCGGTCAGGGCACAGAAAAGGGAGTGCCTGAGAGCCGAACGGAAATGGCGTAATTAAAAGCTCCAGGTTAATTTTGAAATCTACAAAGAAAGGTTGTGTATGTTCAACCAGACTTTGCGTAGAACAATACAGAGCTATTTTTCAGAAATCATCAAAAACTGCAGAAACAACTCTGGTGTCCTGTTTGCCACGGTGAGCAGATTAAAAAACTCTCCAGTCTTGCCCCCCTTAGAACTGATTTGTACATCCAAATGTCAGGAGTTTGCAGTATTCTTTAATGACAAAGTTCAAAGCATTAAAAATGCAATTGTTTCCACAACAGACATAGCTCCTCTACCCCCAGTTAGACATATAGAGCCGACCGGTCTCCGATAAAACAGTTGAAGAGCTCATATGCAGCCTGAGTCCATCTACTTGCTCCCTGAAAGAGTTACCCACTAAATTCCTAAAGTCTGTGCTGAGCAGTTTGCTGCGACAACTCGCTCATTTAGTCAACATCTCACTTCAGACTGGAATATTCCCAAAGGCCTTGAAAACTGCTGTCATTAAGCCTCTTCTAAAGAAGAGTAGTCTGGATGCCACAGTACTGAACAACTATCGGCCTATATCAACCCTGCCATTCTTAGGAAAAGTGCTGGAAAAAGCTGAGTGACTTTCTCCTGTCTAACCGTGTGTCTGGCGCTTTCCAGTCAGGGTTTAGGTCCCACCACAGCACTGAGACCGCTCTGATCAAGGTGACAAACGACATCCGCCTAAACTCAGATGCAGGCAAAGTCTCTGTCCTAGTTCTGCTGGACCTGACCACCGCCTTTGATACAGTTGACCATGTGATTTTATTACAGAGGTTAAAAGACTGAGTGGGAATCACTGGTCTGGCTCTCAATTGGTTCAAGTCCTACCTTGAGGACAGGTGCTACCTTGTTCAAATTGGGAGCTGCGTCCCCGACCAAATGGGTGTCACCTGTGGGGTTCCCCAAAGGGTTGATCCTGGAACCCCTTTTATTCAATCTGTACATGCTTCCATTGGGCCAGCTAATATGATGTGTCCTACCACAACTATGCTGTAGACACTCAGATCTACGTGTCACTGACAGCAGGGGAACATGGGCCTGTTGATTTAATGTGCCACTGTATTGAACAGATCAGTCTGTGGATGCAGAACAACTTCCTCCAGTTAAACTCAGACAAAACTGAAATCACTGTCTGTGGCCCACAGAAACAAAGAGAAAGTGTCATCAGTTACCTTCTGACGCTCTCTCTGGAACCTAAACATCAGGTCAGAAATCTTGGGGTAATACTCGATTCTGACCTGAACTTCAACAGCCACATTAAATTAGTAACATCAGCAGCCTTTTACCATCCTAAAAACAGGTATATTGACAATTTCAGTTTCCAGAATGCTGCTGTTCGAGTTCTGACCAAAACCAGGAAATATGATCACATTAGTCCAGTGCTCAAGTCTCTGCACTGGCTTCCTGTCACTCAAAGAATAGACTGTAAAACAGCCTTGCTTGTGTACAAGTCTCTTCATGGTTTAGCCCCAAAGTACATATCTGACATGAAAGAGCCATATGAACCAGTCCGGACTCTGAGAACCTCAGTTAGTGGCCCCCTGCTGATGCCCAGAGTCAGGACCAATCAAGGGAAGGCTTCATTCCAGTTTTTTGCTCCTAAAATCTGGAACAGTCTTCCTGAAGAGTTGAGACAGCTTCAAACTCTGACGATGTTTAAATCCAGGCTGAAAATATTTAACTGTGCATATCGCAGCTGAGAATATTATTACTATTATAATTATAATTATGTCTTGTTCTGCGGTCATGTGTCAGCAGGGTGAAGAGCAGACGGCTGAGGACCCAGCTTTGGGGTGGAAGAGGAAGTCTAACAGCCTAACAGCCAGTTGCAGAGGGAGGTGCTGATCCCCAACTTGTCCAGTTTGTAGATGAGTTGTTGTGGTATTATGGTATTGAATCCTGAACAACTAACCCATTGAATATAATGAAAGGCATCTTCTCACAAGTGTCCTTCTTGTCCAGGTGGGTGAGGGAAGGGTGGAGGGCAGACCAGATAGTATCCTCTGTGGATCACTTTGCTCTGTATGCAAACTGAAAAGGGTCAAGGGTGGTGGGAATTGGATTTAATGTGTGACATGACTAGCTGATTGAAGCACTTCATTATGATGGGTGTCAGTGCCATTGGACGGTACTCATTGAAACAGGATGGAGCAGATTTCTTTGCCACTGGTATAATAATGGCGATTTTGAAGAGTGATGGAACAATGGCTTGGTCCAGGGAGGTGTTAAATACATCAGTTAGGACATGTTTTAGCTGTTCTGCAAAGTCCCTCAGCACACAACCCAGGATGTTGTCTGGTCCTGTTGCTTTGCGGGTGTTGATTTTGGTGAGTGTCCTCTTTACTGTGTTGACAGAGAGGAGCAGGGTCTGTTCTTGAGGAGGGGGAGGGGTCTTCTGTGGCCATGTGATGTTTTGTGCTTTAAAGCATGCAAAAAACCTTTTCAGGTTGTTCGGCAGGGGGATGTTGCTCTCCCAGCTCTGTGCCGTAGGTTCGCTTATGGCCTGAATACCCCGCCATAGGCTTTGTGAATCCCTGCTATCATTGAAATGTGTAGTTAACTTGAGCATATACTCTTGTTTCGCCTGTTTGATGCCACAGGACAGGTTGGCTTTTGCTGTTTTTAAACCCTGTTCAACTGCCAGTTCTGAAGGCATCATCTCTGGCTCTCAGTAGCTTGTGGACATCACCTGTTAGTCATGGTTTGCAGTTTGCACTGGTGAGGATGGTTTGTCTGTCCGTCACATCGTCAATGCATTTTGTAATAAAGGAGGTCACAGTGTCTGTGTGCTCTTCAATGTCTGTATGACCGTTGTAGGTGCCTGCCTGTTTGAACATCTTCCAGTCTGTTGTTTCAAAGCAGTCTTCCCTTTTACACCGAGGGCTGGTTCCGTGCTGGTGCTAAAGCCGGTTCGCGGCTGGTTCCAAGTGCGAACCGAGAAAGAACAATTTGTTTTTCCAGACACTGATGTTGGCCGTACAGCTACGTCACCACTACCCAGTAGCTTTAGCGCCAAATCCAACCACCACAAGACCACAACAAAACTTTTTAAGTTGTAAATATCACCGCACTCACATCCTCCTGCAGCGATCTATCGCTGGAAGTATAGTAACACCGGTTTGGTCCTTGAATCCCCCTCAAGCAGGAATATGGTTTCCTCCACTGACCACTGCTGCTTTGACTTCAGGTCCATGCTGTTTCTTTTGTCACACAAGTAACTACAGGGTGCTTTAAAAACAGGTGCTCGTTACCTGTTCACCGGCTATTAGTTGTTACGTAGCCCTGCCCCCAGTCGCTGACGTCATCACGTCGAAACAGGTTCTTTCCTCTGACCCAAAAAAGACTTGGGGCCAGCTAAGCACCAGTTTGGAACCAGTTTGAAACCAGTTTGGTCAGTGGAAACACAAAGAACCGATGGTAACACTGTCTCTAGCACCAAACCAGCACTGGAACCGGTTTGGTGGAAAAGGGGCCTTACAGCTGAGGCCCCTCTGGCCACACCCTAATCTCACATTGCCTGTATGCTGGCATTAGCATGACAGTGACTTGATCAGATAGTCCAATGTGTGGTATGGGGGTGGCTTTGTACGCTACTTTATGTGTTGTGTAAGCTAGGTGTCATGTTGTGTGTTTTGTTTGGTTCCGTTTCCTCCCTGTGTCTCGTCACTCCGCCTTCATTCACAGCTGTCTGCAATAATTCACTCCTCTTCTCAACCAATCACACCCCGGTTCTCACTACTTAAGCCACATTCATTCACACACTCACCGCTGGATCGTCTGTTGTCTTACCTGTAGCTTTGCCTTCTCGTCTCTC
>JAVLVB010000475.1:2167310-2187535 GCA_032876305.1 Orestias chungarensis
AAACGCAGCATCCCTGGCTTTCAGCAGAGAACGTGCCTCTGCATTCAGCCAGGGTTTCTGGTTCGGGTAGCAAGTCACAGTCTTGGTGGTGGTGACATCCTCCACACACTTGCTGATGTACCCCAGAACAGCAGATGTGTAGTCCTCCAGGTCCAGCTCCCCCTCGTACTCAGCAGCCTCCCTGAAAACCTGCCAGTCTTTGCAGCCGAAGTAGTCCTGCAGCTCGGCGTCTGCGTCACTGGGCCACACAGTGATGGTCCTCTGTGTGGGTCTGGAGCGTCGCAGCCGGGGATGGTAAGCAGGCACCAGCATGACGGAG
This sequence comes from Orestias chungarensis, assembly GCA_032876305.1. Taxonomy (NCBI): domain Eukaryota; kingdom Metazoa; phylum Chordata; class Actinopteri; order Cyprinodontiformes; family Cyprinodontidae; genus Orestias; species Orestias chungarensis. The sequence goes on from JAVLVB010000475.1 coordinate 2,167,630, forward strand.
ATGTGGTCGGAGAGCCCGAGGTGGGGGCGGGGGAAGGCTCTGTATGAGTCTTTTACGTTGGTGTAAACACGGTCCAGCGTGTTATTTCCACGTGTTGGAATGTTCACATGCTGTTTGAACTTCGACAGGCAGTTCTTCAGTTCTACGTGGTTAAAATCCCCCTCTACCACGTAGAAAGCTTCCGGGTGCTTATTCTGAAGCGAGCTGATGTTGTCATGGTGCTCCTTCAGCGCGATGTTAGCATTAGCATCCGGCGCTTTGTAAACAGCAACAACGAACACAGCCGTAATCTCCCGAGGCAGTTAGTGAGGTCTACACTTCACAGTTAGCTGTTCTGTCGCCTCGGAGCAGAGGCTGTGTTCCAACACGCAGTTTGTGCACCAACCTTTGTTTATATAGACGCATAGTCCGCCCCCGCGGGCTTTCCCGGAGAGCTGGTTGCGGTCTGCCCGGAAGAGCTGCCGGCCGGCGAGTTGGAAGGCTGAGTCCGGCATGGTGTCGTTCAGCCAGGTTTCTATGAGACAAATCACCGCGCAGTTCCCCATGTTCTCACAAACACTAATCCTCAGCCGCAGCAGGTCCAGCTTGTTGTCCAAAGAGCGGATGTTGGACAGGAAAAGTGAAGGAATTGGGGGTCCTGTAGTTTCTGTAGTTTTTGCTTATATGACCCTTATTAAAAAATGTTGGAATTTCCCAAACAGCAGCTTTCACTCACATTGTTATTTCATTGTGAAAACATAATCCATCATCAACTTGAACAAAAACATAATGCTTAAACACTACAATACAATACAAAATTTATTTTGGTAATCCTAGTTTATAGTAGATGGCTTTGAGTTACTATTGGCAGGGCAGGTTGTGTGGCCATTTAGCCAGTGGCTGGGGAGAAAAAAAGGAAGTTGCAGTAGGGTTGGGGAAAACCAAGGAAGGGTTAGTTGCTCAGCAAGCAATGGAGGACCGCGGCGGCAGCAAACTGTCTGTGGGACTGTGGTTGCTATCTAGTCAAGCAAAATCCAGAGTAGAGGATTTTTCCTTCTTCCTGAATACAGACACTAGATGTACTAACAGTAGTGTAAGCTTGCTGTGGATCCATGGGATTTTAAGTCTAGGTTAAAAAAAAAGTGGGTGCGTTCGTATAGGCAGCTTCGGGCTCTTTTTTCGCACAATATTTCCAAAGTTTGCCTAAAGCAGAGTCTACATGTTGTAGAGTACAAGGTCTTTCTATATATACACAAAACTAATTTTACTGACCATCTCATTCATTTTTTTGTATTAATATTATTATTTATATATTTATATAATAATAATAATAATAATGATAGTTTTTGTTTGTGATGCACTTTTGAAAGCAGGTATAATCAATAAGAGGAAGCTTTGGAGCTTTAAAATGGAGCATTCCACCGATGGGAAGCTGCAGCCCCAAAGGCTCTGTCACCTAGCATTATGAGCTGTTTCCTGGAAAGACCCAGATTTTGTTTTTGGGTAGATAGTAATTAGGGGCCGAAATGATAGGTGTCTGGGAGGATTTTGTATTCTATTTGAGGGAGAAGCAGAAATCAGTGCTCTGTGTGGAGGTTGGGGTGATGTGGCTGTTTTTCTGCACCTTCATCAGGATCCTGGCATGACTGTTCTGGACATATTAGAGCTTTTGGAGGCTCCTGTGTTGTGGTTGTTAAACAAGAGCTGGAGGTAAACGAATAAAGCAGAGAAGATAGGAGAGAAGCATGATTGGTGAGAAGTACAGGTTTGAATGGCATCTGTTTTTGAGCCGTTTGGCTGCATGAAGTTTTGACACACGCAAGCCTTGAGGTCTTTCCTGATAGGAGCTGAGATGGGTGAGGTTAGAAGAAAGGGAACTGGAGGTAGTTATCAGGAACTAGAGTTGTGTTTCATCAGCATAGCAGTGGAAATGTATTTATGCCTGCTAACGACATGGCAGAAAAAGGAAACCATGTAGATGGTGAGGAGGGCAGAACCAAGCTCAGAGTCCTGGGGGACCACAGAGATGTGAAGAGTGGATTTTTGTCCACTCCTTTTGTCTGTTTAGTAAGGTAGGAGTGAAAAAGTGAAGCCCAGTGCCTGCGACATAGCGAAGACAGTGAAGGAAGATGTGGCAGTCCACAGTGTAAAATGCAGCAGGGAGGTCAAAGAATGAGAAGGGATGCGAAGCAAGAGTCAGAAGTAATTTTGAGGGTGGCTAGAATTATGCGAGATTGCTGGGAGAGGTTTGTGATTTTTGTTATGATGGGACTAATGAATTTGTGTTGATTATTAAGCATAAATATGGGAGGGGGTGAAGGAGGCATGTAGATGGTTTAAGGATTAAGTTCTTTACTTATTTCTCTGTTTTAATGGAGATATCTGATAGGTGTTGTGTGATGGTAATTGGTGGGGGGTTGTTTTGCGTCTCCTTAATTTGTTATAAATTGTTGTGGCCGTTCTTATCTGCGGTTGTAGGTTGTGTGTGTGTTAAAATGGCTGCAGTCTATGTGTGACGTTTATTGAAAGATGGAAAAGTGAATAAGTAGCAGTAATGCTATCATAAAAGCTTCTAAATAAAAAAAAGATGAGTGAACAGTGGGGGAGGGACAATTGCGGGAAAATAAAAAATGAGGAAGCTGGAATAATCAGCAGAGACAAAATATAAAAAGCGATCCTGAAGGACGAAAAGAAAAGACATCTGGAATGACTGGTCAAGAGGTAAACCTATTTGAATACAATTCATTTTTCTTGTCAAGAACGCTCTTCTTATGTTGTTTCCTTTTTGTCGTTGTATTTGTTTTTCCTTTAGATCTCTCTACCTGTCTTCTCTTTCTACCCCCCCCCCCCTCCTACTCACTCCTTTCATTATTCAGTCAAGCCTTCCTTCTCCTGCAGCTGTGTCACATTAGTTAACCTTCACAGGTCTTTAATCCTTGACTACTGCTTCTCTGCTTTCATTTTGTTTTTCTCTCATCCCTTCTCCTCCTGTCTCACCTAGTCATAATTTCTGCGACTATACAGTATTGACACAGCTGTCTACTTCATCAACATTTCCGTTTTATGATTGGTATCATATCTTCATTTGACCAACAAAATCCTCTGCTTATGTTTGAGCTAAATTACTGATGGCCCCAAATTATCACTTCAATCAGTTGCAAAAGATTGATGCTCCTTCTGCTGCAGTTACAAGCTAGACTATATTGAAGCCTTAAACCGTTTTGCAGCTGCCCACTGTAAGGTCCCAAAGAAATATTTTGTTCCATTGTTCCTTTCATGCCTGCCTTTAAACACTAAGAAGTGGTGAATCAGCTAATACATTCCATGGGTAGGTGAAATAGATGTACCAGTGAAGGGCCTGGATAACCACTAAGACATTTTTGTGCACATTCGATCAATGTCCATAAATCAAAATAGGATTTTTTTTAATTAAATGGGAAAATATTATGAATACAGAAACCCTAAATCCTGCTTCTGCTCAAATCTGCAAAACCATTACACAGCTGCAAAGCTACGTAAAGCTATGGAGTCATATTTCACATTTGCTAATAACACTTTGTGATACTATTATTTTAGATTCTTTATAATGGTTGTAATTGTTTTGATGGCAATTACAATTTAGGTGTATGTGTCCCCTGTTTATCCCAAGTTACAATGTAACTTTCATATTTTTTGTCTGTTTCAATAATAACATAATTTAATGCTTATTTGCATATTGTCAGTTGCATTGTTCATGCCTACACACACACTTGGAAAAAAGTTTATCTTGTATTGCAAGCAGCTGTGGACTGGACACACAACCAAAGTTAAACGAGATTGTTCCTGCAATCAGTGGCTCATTTGTCATCAATAGCCAATTATAAAGCTAATGTTAATGTGGCTTGATCGTTAAAATTTAAAGCATGCAAAAAGTTGCATGTTTGCTTCTTATATACTAAAATTTTAATACCAGACTGTAAAAGCAATCTACTAAAGAAAACTGAAAGTGAAAAAGAGGTAAACAGATCAAAAAATTGTCATGGTGCCACCAGTCAATCAATGTGGGTTTATCAGCAGCTGAATTATTGAAGGTGGCTAGTTGCCCAAAAGTGAAATAGACCTTACATGGGGGTAAGGAAGAGTTCTAACCTCCAACAATATTTTCGTGGTTGATCATTGCAAACATTCTGAAGTTTGTTTCGTAAGGAGTTAGTTTAAACTGAGTTAGGCTTTAGCATTGGTGGAGCGATCTTTTTGTGATGTCTTTTCAATTAGGGGAGGTGGTGCCTCAGAAGGTAGGGGTGTCGATTAACCTGTGGGTTAACAGTAAAAATCCCTGCTCTATCATTGTTAATCACTTTGAGTTTGTATTCTGAGGCGAGACACTTCAACTGCTTTCCCTGCTGGTGGTGGTTGGAGGGTCAAGTAGAGCCATTGTGAACGTCAGCCTCCCATCTGTAAGTCCTTTCCTGGGCAGCTTTTGCTAGATTTTAGAGTACTAAAATGTGAAGTGTTTTGGGTACTTGATAACATTAATGCAAATATAGGCTATTTACCACTAGTCCATTTTAAACAGATTTTAAAGCACAAAAATCCAAAACTAATTATGGTCCCAATACTGGTATAGGACAAAAGGTTTAAAAGTTTCTTTAACTTAAGGGAGCAGCATAGATAGCCATTTTGGTACTTTGCTTGACTGTATTTGTATTTTCAGCATTTTTGTGTGTTTATCTTCTTTTTTGTGGTCACCTTTACTCCCATGGAACTAAACACTTTCACTGTTTATATTCAACCTTGACTTCACATATGACATGGTTGAGAGATTGACTGGTTGATTTGTATTTGATTTACTTAAGATGCAGAGAAGATAAAGAGGAGAGGGCAAGAAATTTGTGCAGTCTGAATTTCACACACTTCTGCTCCATTGCTTGCAAAATGGATGAACTGCTGCTTCTCAAAGGTAAAAACTCAAATGTCCACAGAATTGCTACCCTGTGTTCCATTCATGGATTCTAACTTTTTTTTTAAACTGATTTCTTAAAGATTTATGAACGCATGTGTGAACGCACTTGTTATGGAATGTCAACAATTACATTCACCAAGAGAGTTCTCCTCAATTGCTTTGTTTTGTGCTTATATATATATATTGCCAGGCAGACAACAGATGTTGATAAAAAAAATAGATGCCTACATTGTATCATATCACCAGGGTTGCTGAACAACTTTTTGATTACTCTCTGTCTAACTTTGGTCCAACTAAAGAGCATTAAATAGCAGTGGAGGGTGGGCCCTTTGTAGATGGCCAGAAGCAAACTTACCAAAGATATCAGGAACGCTAAGAGGGGATGTGCCATGGTTTGACAAATATTACCAACTAAAGGAGCCCATCCCTCAATTCTACTGCAAGTTTGACAGACAGTAGGTTATGCTTTCCATAGATTCATCTATAACTTTCTCTGAGAAAAGAGGTCCCAGTTCAACAACCACCATCCTCTCTTTCAACAGTCCACCTGGACGTAGTATTTCAAAGGTGTAAAAAGGCTCTTTCAATGTCAAAAGACCAAGAAGGCTCCAGCCCCTGACAATGTCTCCCCCTCATACCTAGGAATCTGCTTTGACCAAATGGCCTTCATGTGAGTTTCCCTCTGCTGTAAAACCCATCACAGTCACCCTGATCCCTTGCCCCCCTGAAATTTTATTACTGGTTAAAAAAGTCAGCGGGAGTGGCAATGAAATTCATCACAATGCTTTATCCTGGACGACATTGACTACCCAGAGATGTCTGTCAGGATATTGTTTGTGGACATTACCCTGTCACCTAATAACACAAACACAAATATAGCTCATCATAAACTCAGCCATATCACATTGTTGGTGTCCACCTGTCAGTGGATCTCCAGCTCTATAATAGGGAATACGGGGTACTGGAAAACCTTTTCTCTTGCAAAAGGGTCAACCTGCCAATAGTCTGTTCTCTCCTTACTCCTCTTTTTACAGAAATTACTGCACATCACCACCTATCAAGAGTTGACATGTGATGTAAGCAATACAGCAAAAGAAGGAGGAAGCATGTGTGGAATTATATTAATTTGTCTTTTAATACTAGAAGTGTTTGCATATAATAGTTGGTATAACTTTTAGATAAGGACGTGTTATTGAAAAAACCTACAGCTGAACGTGCAGCTGAAGTGTTTAAAATAAACATAGGGTGCTACAATTGAAGGTCGTAGATAACAAGAAACTCTCTCTCATGCTAGATTAACAACTTCTTGTTGGAAAATACGCATGTCCAGCTAAGCGCGTGAGAAACAGCTTGTGTAATCAAATCAAATCACTTTATTGTCACGTCACATTAACACAGGTGTGAAAGGTGAGTGAAATGCTTAGGTGCTCAGTCCCTCACAGATGCAATACACATTAAATACAAAAATATACGCATAAAAACTTACAGTAAAACTTTAAAACTAGCACCATTTGTTAAATATATACAGATATCCTACAGGATCTTTAGGTGCAGATGTACAAAATTATGAGAGTGGATGAATATAAATATATGAAATACAATTGTATTATATAGTAGTAGTCCGAGATTTACAGTTATTGTGCAAGATATGCATTACACATGTTAAAGTGCAGAGTGCAGAATGGGTTGTATGGTTGTATGTTGCATGTTGATTATGAGGGGTGTGCTTGTCCATTGCTGTTCAGCAGTCTGATGGCTCGGGGGAAGAAGCTGTCTCGGAACCGGCTGGTTCTAGTTCTGATGCTCCTGTACCTCCTGCCGCTCGGCAGCTGTGAAAACAGGCAGTGGCTTGGGTGGGTGGAGTCCTTTACAATCCTCTTGGTCTTCCTCATGCAGCGGCTGGTGTAAAGATCTGGGAGGTTTGGCAGTTGAACCCTGGTGATGTGCTGCGCTGTACGTACGACCCTCTGCAGGGCTTTCCGTTCCAGAGCAGTACAGCTCCCGTACCAGGCGGTGACGCTGCCTGTCAGTACACTTTCCACAGTGCACGTGTAAAATGTCTTGAGGATACGGGAACTCATGCCAAACCTCTTGAGCCGTCTTAGGAAAAAGAGGGGTTGTTGGGCCTTCTTTACCACCCGTGTGATTCTGTATACTCCCTAATTTTGAATAAAAACAGCCTGATGCTGGGGAGAGCCCAGAGTCGAGTTGGGAACCCGTAAGGAGCGGTGCTCGGCTCTCCCTTTTGCAAAAGGTCTCAGATGATCCATGAGAAGTGTGGACACTGAGTTATTACTGAACGATTGCAGACGCCTGAATATGCTACACTGAGATCAACAAATCCGGATAAGTCAAGGAGGGCTTCAACACATGTATCAATAGCTAGGGCTCTAGAAAGGCTATGCAGGAGCCCACAGAAACTACCACCTCTTAACATTTTCTTTGCAAGTACAAAATCAATTGCTGACAAGATAGATGAACTGAGGCTGTAGGTTTGTACTAACAACACAGTGAGGGGCTGTTGTTTGCTGATCTTCAAGGAAAGCTGCCTTCTTTCATCTATCACAGATTCTGAAATTGAGCTAGTAGGCTGCACACTACAACGCTGGGACAGAAAATCAAAAACTGGTAAAAGCAGAGGGGGAGGACTACATTACAAACAGCTGGTGCACTGACTCTAAGACTCTAAGCAGTCACTTTTCTTCAAAACTTGGAGTACATTACAGTGAAATACAGGTGCATTTATTTGCCATGTGAGTTTATTGCTGGCTTTACTATGGCTCTGTACTTCCCCCCAGATGCTAATGCTAACCAAACACTTCTACATGACACTGTCAGCACTCTGCACAACATGCATCCTAGAACTATCCATATTGTTGAAGTGGATTTAATTCATGTCAATTTTGTCACACCTATCTCAAAGCCTGTGACAAAAAACTGGGAGACAGACAAGCAGATCTATGGAGAAAAATTGTATATATATATATATATAAAGCAAAAGCTATGTCAACTTCAACACTAGCCAGTTTGATAAATGACTGTACAAGCTCTGTTGCCCCCTCCAAACAAGTCTAACTTGGAGGCCAAACCCAGCTGCTGTAACTAGCTTTAAGCCAGCTTTTTAACAAAAGGATTCAAGGAGAGTTTATTGTCATTCGCAACACATGTGGTCCTTGAGGTGGAACGAAATTCTATTCTCACGGTCCAGTTTCACACAAGAGCAAATATTAAAATAGATAAAATTAATAAAATAAAATAAAAACTAAAAAAAAGTAAAATAAAATACAATGTAATAAACAGAAAATATACAGAATATAAGGGAGCAGGGGGTTTGGAGTAGCAGCAGCATGAATGGATGAATGAATGAATGATTTCATAGTGCAAGTTACTATAGCCGTTTAAAGTGTCTCAGTCCGTTTAAAGTGTCTCAGTGCGGGTATATGAAGGTGATCAAAATGTATTGTCCATGTAAAGTGTCAGTGCATTGGTTGTTCAGGTGGAGTTCGAGAGTCTCACAGCTTCAGGAATGAAGCTGTTTCTCAGACGGGTTGTTTTACACTTGGTGCTCCGCAGCCTCCTGCCTGAGGGGAGCAGGACAAAAAGAGAGTGTGCTGGGTGGGTGGGATCCTTCCTAATGCAGGTGGCCCTTTTACTGCATCTAGAGGTGTAGATGTCTGTGGTGCTGGGAAGGTTGACTCCAACAATCCTCTGTGCGGACTTCACCACCCTCTGCAAAGCTTTCCTGTCTGCAGCAGAGCAGCTTACATGCCACATGTTGATGCTGGAGCACAATACGTTCTCCACCACACATCTGTAGAAGGGGGTGAGGATTGAGGTCCGAAGCCCAGCTCGACTAAGCCTCCTTAGGAAGTAAAACCAAGTATATTCAATTAGGAACCCCAGTCATTCATCTGCTTCTTGTAATAAATAAGAGGGGGGCATCACAGTGCTCCTAAAATGACATCAACATGTTAAATGTACCCCAAGGGGAAAAACACATACTATACTGATTCTATTCCAAGATCAAGCAGGGCTTCAGGGTCTTGATCTGTTAAGACTTAGCCTGAAGATGTGTCTTAGAAGCTGCAACACTGTCAGTGTAAAATATAATTTAAGATTCTCCTTCTTATTAAGCCCTCAATAATCAAGCTATATCAAAATAAGTTAAGTGCTCTGTTCCAAACAAAGTACTTCACTCTTAAACATTAGGTTTATTGGTGGTTCCTAAAAAGTCTAATAGGAGGAATGTTTTTTTAGCTATTTGGCACATTTCTTATGGAACCAGATATCCTGTGTAGTTTTAAGGCTTGGCTTAAAAGTTTCCTATTTGGTAAATTTGGCAGAAGAAGGTTCTCCTTGAATATATCTTTGTCATGCTTTAAACATGAAAGGTTAGGCTATCCTGAGTGATCTTCAGAATTAAGTTGTTGTATGCTTAGGTTGCTACGGGACAATTTGACCACTTTTCCTCAGACTACTACTTTCTTCTATACAATTTGCATTAGTTGCTGCTATTGCAACTGATTTACTTTAGCTGTTCTCTTAGTGTTTTTCTCTCCTTATATGCTACACTTTGTGTGTTGTTGTGTTAGAAACACCTTCCTTGTTCTCCCTCACATGCTATTAACCTTTACTTTCTACTCAGTCGGTACCTACATCAATTCCTCTGCCTCTTTTGTGTTTTCTGTCTTCTCAAACCGTTCTCTTTCATGGTAGCTAGCCGTTTGTGCTAAGCCAGGTCCTAATGGAGATTGTGTCCTGTTAAAAGGGAGTTTTTCATGAATGCATGATCAGTATGAAGGATTGCTACAAAGGGAACAACACAACATAGGCTATCGTCTACTGTCGGGGTTTGCTTGTGCAGGAGGAGTGAATGCTGTTAGTCAAGGAATTGATGTCATATGCTTTATGGAAATCTGTTTAAGTAATTTTATCGATAAACTAGCTCTGTTAATTGTTTGATAACTAGGATGAACTGGCGTGAACATATGTATGAACGGATTTAAATTACGTCTCTCGTACAGCGCCCTGAGATAAAATGTTGTATGAATTGGTGGTGAATAAATTAACCATCCTTTTTCAGTAACAGCCATGTTGGTCACTGGGCAGTTTGACCCGGTGGATGTTAACTGATCGAGAAGATGTCTGAAACCCCAAAAATCCTAACAAGTAGTGTGAATATTTCATTAATAATGCCATTACTAATTATTCTATCAATATTTAGTGCAATGGTGTAATTAACTCTTTTCTGACCTGAAACGAGTGAGTTATTTGACCTGTAATTTGTGAAAAAAATTGTCACAGGTTATTTTGTGCCCCCTGAGACCCTTTGCCATGTCGAGCACGACCCTTGTTCCTTTATTCTTCTCTGGGGCTCCTCCAACTGGCTTTCCTGTGTAAACCTCCATGTTGAGTGCGTAGCTGGTGTTTGCATCACATGCAGCCCCGATAGTTATCCCATATTAAGCTGGTTTGGAAGGCATGTATTGCCTAAATGGGCAGCGACATCTGAATGCCACCAGTCTTTTATCCACTGTGATTTTAGAGCCTCAGTTGTAGAGTAGTGGAAGTTGCTCTACCCACTTGTCTCACACTGTTCTAATACCGGTTAGCTTGTCTGTGTCCCATCTACAAGCCCTTGTCTCTTGATTATCCAATCGGATTAATCTGAAGAAAATGTGAAAACATTGTGGCTCGAAATGTAGCCCTGCCTGTCTCTGCATCCCACAGACTGGTTGTTGATTCTTCCTTCGACATATAGACCCCAGCCAGGATAAGGACCCCCATATGTATCTAAATGTGTTTTTTCCAGCTCCTTCCACTTCTCCCAAAAACATGCTTCCCTTCTAGATTAGTAATTTCTAGAATGAATTTTCATATTGAATCTGCCATGACCAGCTCAAAAGCTGACTTGATGTCAGTCACATGACTCACTGGCATCCTAGTGGGCCATGGCACTTTATTATGTTTTCTGCAGACAGTTTTACCTAGGGCACATTTGGGGGTGAAGACGACTGTATTTCACAATTTTTTGACATGAATGTCTTGCTTGGAGGAATAGGAATGGGAATTCCCTCATCTGGTCTAAAATAAGAAACATTACAATCAGAAATTAGCTCAACATAGCCCTCGTCTTCAGACGCATTCTCCTCTACTTCACTGTCCCCGATCAATGATGACTTTTAGAGCCCCCTGGACTGTCATCCTTTTACTTCGGCTGCTCATTTTGTAAAGGTCTGCTAGACAGAGTGCAATGTTGGTAGGATTCCCATGCAGAGAATCTGTTATATGTTTGGCCCCTCCCCTATTGAGTGTCTCTATTGAGTGTCCACTCAATAGAGACACTCACCTAATCTCCAGTAACGCCCCCTGATATCGGCTGCGCGCACGTCTTTTTTTCTCAGCGACTTTGAACATGTTTTTCTCTTGCGAGCTTCCATTTTCGCTGCTGTATGGGGAGAACCTCTCTTCAATGGTGAATGATGCATCTTGTCTGTCCCGTTTTACCTCCCAAAAAATAATCTGCGCAAGCGCGAATTCAAACATGAGCGCGCATTTTACGGGTCGGGTGGGTGGGGACAATAGTGATATACGTCATCACGTACATTTTATTTTTGCATTGAAAGCCAGTTATTTTTCACCACCGGTTGTTTTGATTGGCTTTCATTTTCAATGGGATTTTCCATTGAAATTTGTCTATTGAAAAGATCATCTCCTATACCTTTAAGGCCAATTCTGAATCTGAAACTATAAAAAAATGTGAAAATCCTGAAAGAATGTCTTTAACTCATTGAAATAGTAATAGTAAAAATAAAAAATAAACTACGAAGGCATAACAAACACGAAAGCAAACATATGGTGGGTAAAAAATCTACCCTCATTTAAAATAAAAGAAAGACATTGTTTTGTGCATTCATTTAAATGTCAGCCAACCAGTCAGGAAATATTCTTTATTCATAAAAAAAGAATGGCTGATTCAGTCTATACAGTTACTTTAAAAGGAATACCCAGAAACATCTTGTGAAATATACTCCAATATTGTGTCTAAGAGGGGAATTGAGGCACTAATTTTTGGAAAAAAAGATAAACACTACGTTTGGCAAATGACCGTTTTTTCAAATTTTTGATCTGAGTACAAAACATAACTAATTAAAAACATAAAAACAAATTCCTAACACATCCACAAGACACGCAAAAAAAAAAAAAAAAAGATACATAGTTGCACAAATATAGACATACATGCGTAACTGAATCTTTAATCTAATGATCTGGCTTGTTGTCAGAACAAAGAGGCATGCTTCACAGTTTGAACTCTCTCTAATCCTTAAACTTGATGTCCACTTTCATGGCTGAATGTCATGGCTTGACAAAGGAACAGCTTGGTACTCTCCAAGAGGTAAGACATCAAATTAGATCAAGGATGGCTGAGAGTGAAAGGAAAGGACTCTTGATGGGTTTCATAAGCAACTGTGTTTTTTGGGGTGGCGAAAGCAAATGCAAAAATGTCAAGTCAGAAATCAGTCTGTCAAGGCTTTACTCACTTCTAACTCTACTCACCACTGTGTGGACCCCCCCCCCTCCAACACACTGGATTTTAACAGTTTGCAATGCTTCAGGCTCAATTCTTCACTTCTCAAAATCTGAGCATTTTTCTAGGCAGTCAGGCATCTGCCAGTCTTTTCTCAGACAATGCTCCCTTAGGTTCAAGTTCCTGCTCTCCTTCTATCCAAGTTCCTGCTCTCCATCTATCCAACAGAGATCTGCAATATAGCATATGCAGCTTCCTGTCTCTCAGGCAGAGAAGAAGTGTGGGCAGAAGAAAAGTATGAAGAGTTTTATCATTTGCATTTGTTTGGATATTTTTCAGCACACTACTACAGGCCAGGGCTGGGCAACTTTTCTTGACATTACTTTACAGAAAACAAAGTTTCTGATTATGGAAAGCCTTGAATAAGATGACCCTGTTAGACTTTTTCCAATTCAAGTTACACTGATTCAAAGCAATTTAAGCCAGTTTTAAAAGAAATTATGAACAAAAGTATTGTTGCTGACAGTTGAGTTAAATTATTTTAAAAAGTAAATAATCTGATAGTGTAGGATTAGATTTACCCCTCAGAATCAATCTTTAGCAGTTAGCACTTGCAATGGTACAGTACACTGGTTTCCTAAATCAAGAATGCAGTTTCAACTGTGGTATTTTGCCTTTAACTGTGGCTAAAAAGTTAAGCTCTATGTTATGTCTGACCTCATTATAAGAGCAAATTGAACATCAGTAACTATATCACACATGTCCTCAGACTTTTAGGTTTTTCCAGAAGATAAATATGCCATTGGTGCAGCTGTTAAAAGCAAAACATATTTATTCTCTGTTCTTCTGTCTATCTATTAGAAAATAATCACCCACTTCTGCCCCTCTTTTGACATCCTACCTGCCATTGTTTGTGTTTCAAATGACATCCGACCCAACCACTGTCAGTCTCACAGTGTTGCCAGATAGGGTCGAGGTTTTCCAGCCCAAAAATCTGTTAAAAACCGCCACATCACACAAAAACCCGCCCAATTAATTTATTGTTATATTTATTGTATGAACATAAACACACTTCAGTTAATTTAACACTACATGTCAAAATGCTAAAATCCAACAAAATCTGTGCAGAGTTGTTCTCCATAAACAACTCTGACCCAGCCACATGTGCAGGTTTTTTTCTTTTGTTTTTTTTCTTCTATCCTGGGCTTCAGCCCCGGACAACCTCTTCTTGGTTCTGGACCAACCAGGCGAGAGAGGACAGGTTATCCAAATAAAGCCTTCGGTCTAGCTCCGAAGCCCCGCCTTCTTAATGCTTCGGCGACTCTCCTTATATTTTCCCCACTTCGGCATCTTCCCCGCTAAATTTATCCACCTGCTGATAAAACTGTCTATGTTGTAAACGCCCTGGCAAATGACGTTGGCTAGCGATTGATGGGTAGCTGAGGCGTCATGAAGCGTTTCGACACATAGCAAAACTGTATTGATACTGTGTCAATGAATACTGACACCTGCTGGACATTAAAAATCGCTACAGGCAACGTAGATAGACTGATTTGATGAACCAATGTAAACAATAACATTTAACTCATTGTATTTTATTGTATTTTATTGTATATTATATATTATTTCATATGTTAAGTTAAATTGAAAATATGTGATATTCTTAGATACAGTGAATAAATAATGAATAATAATGTGAACATGAACCCTAAAGTGAAAATTTAAGTGAATGTGTTTGAAATGAGCATACTTGTGAACTGAGGTTTTTCTTTACAAATTTTTACTCATAAAAATAAGTTTTTCCAACGTTTCGAAATTAAGTCTGTTACTCTTTTTCAACTAAGAGTCAATTTCAGCTGAATTTTGAAGCTGAAAATAACCGGATGAAAGAACGAAATGAAAACAATTCCCTTATTTTCCGACGTAAGATAAAAATGGTCCAGCACTGCTGAAATCATGTGTTTGCCTGACGCTGCTCCATAGTTGACGCTGTACCGAAAAAGGTCAAGAATTATTTTCGCAAAAGCATCCAGTTGACAGATTTGCTTCCTTATAAACACAGTTTGGTGCTTCAGTGTCATTTTTGAAACAGTTGCTGTATCTGTCAGGTGACTTGCTGAAATCAATACGCGCACCAACACGGGTTTTGGTCTATGAGCTTGATACATTCGCGACTCTGCGCCGACACATCTGTGTTGCCAGACCCATCACTAACGTTAGCTAATCAGTGATGGAGAAAGGTCAGGGAGGCTTTGGTATGAACCAGTAATAGGTGGACATGTGTTTCAATAGATTAACTCAAAAACCGCCAATCTGACTTCAAACCAGCCCAAATTATCTCCATCCACCCAGGGCAATTTTTTCCCCTCAAAATCAAAATCGCCCAATCTGGGAACAATTGTCTCACATTGGTGTACCTTTTCTAGCCTGAAGGCCAAAACATACCAATACAGCCTTGGCATTCAATTCTACGGAAAATTATGTCAGATGCTGTATGAAGTAGTAAGAACACTATCAATCGGATGGGTCATCGTACACCCTATGACAGGCCAACATGAATTTAAGTAAGCAGTTTTACAGGTATGTCCTGAATCTGACAGGAGAGACCAGATGATAAAGTAAAGCACAGATTGAAAAAAATACTTTCTGAAATGGTCAAATAAAAAACAAATTGATCTATAATACTCCAATATTGTGCTAATACTTAGTTCACACACTTGCCTTTAGTGCAAATGAGGTTTGTCAGACATAATTTAATATAGGTAAACAATAAAGCGTTTAAATAAATCGTTCACTTACCCATGGTAACTTCTCAGAAGTAAACAAAAAAAATAATGAAGATGCCATTTTGGTAAACGCATGCAGCAAGGGCAGTTTTGTGTTTAATCTCAGACTGGTATACCCTCATGTGACTATTTAATTACATAAGTCGAATGATCAGTTACACTCGAGTTGGATCCTGGTTGTCAGGCAAAGATTTGCTTTAGAATGCGATGCATCTAATGTTTCTTGGGCTTCTTAATTACTTGAAACAAGTAATACAGCCGTTGGAGATGGGATTGGGAGAATTATCTCATCCAACATTCTATATACAGTAAGGTACCCCATATGTACTGATAATAAATAATCCCTCCAAAGAAAAACCTAAGACCTATTAGCTATGTTCAGCAGTTTGACAGATAGGTAAACACAAAGCCAACTGGCCCAGATATAATTCTTTAGCACTAAATTATAATTTAAGAGAGGGTGGGGACACAGTGGGACTTCTCCCTGCTGACTTAGTCTCAAGCTGTTTATTACCTTTGGAGGGGCATCCGTCATCCATTGTTTTTAACCCTGTCACTGTGAAGCTGAAGCAAGCCCTCAAACCCATTTCAGAAAGTTCCGTAATGCACACCCCTATTTCTGCTCCATCTCAGTTTATTAATGCAAAGGCATACTATACTGTTTAGAGGCCAACGGTGTTGGTGTTGGTGCCAGGAGTTTTGATTTGTTGGACGACAGATTTGGCCAGTTGTATTGGGTGTCCTGGAAACGTAAACTTAAAAAAGAAAAATGATGGTTCCTAATTTAAATGTAAATTAATCATGTATGCTTGTTTTTGTATTATAGGAATTTCCTTTTCTCAGAAAATAGATACAGCTTATTTTATTTTTACTTTTCAGTCTAATGATTCTGACAGGGGCTACAAAAGCATAACTATATGGCATAATAGAGACAAACAACCACACTTTTATCATACAATATAAAATGAACATATATAAAAAAAGGACCCACCTGACTATGTTATGTAGAAAGGCCCCAAGAAGTATTCAATAAATTATAAAATTTTCTTTTGCAAAATATAAAATACATAAATAAAAACATATGTAAACAGCACTGAGTCCTTCACTGTTTGTTTTTTCTTTTTGCTCTTTTTCTAAGCTCTCTTGCTTGGCCTCTACTGTCACTTGCTTTTTGTCTTTTAGCTGTTCCATCTTTCCTTCTGGTCCCCTGGCTCTTCTCAAAAAGACAGCTCACTCTCCCATGACGACTCCAGGCCACTCCTTTATCAAATGTATCCGTGTGTATGCTTGTGTTGAATTGTGCATTGTGGGCCAGGGATGCTGGCATTGATTACAGGTTATATTGGTCAATTTGTACGTTTACAAGTTTGCTGATTTTAAACATGAAGTGTATTGGGACATAACGACATGATGAATTATATTTGTTGCTTATTTTTGCTTGCCTTTTTTATGCATCTATATATAACAGTATATTATGTAAAATATGGTTTCATATAATTATGTAAACATGTGTGATAGCAGACATATAGTTGTATTAAATACAACTGTTTACCTTACATTTTTTGATAGATTAACCTGAAGCCAATAGACCACGTAACTCAATTTTCCTGAAGTTGTACAGCAGCTGTTATCTTTAGACTTATGTAGCCTGTCAGTGTACTTTTTAGCAGTGAAAGGTTGTAAAAGGTAACAAGGACTGACAGAGTAACTAGCACTCTACCCTCCAGAGGAAGTGTTTTGTCTGTGGCTCTTTGTTGGTACAACATAAAGTGTGTGATGTTCTGACATTTCAGGAGACACTAACTCCACTCTATAAGATTTACTATGAAACATTACTTAAACAATGAAGATTCGTAACAATCTTTAATTTGTAATATATATATATATATACATAACCCCATGAGACAAAGGCTGGATAACTGTCTAGATACTAGGGGATGCGGTTTCCAATTTTAAAAATAAATGCATTGCAGAGAGTAATGAGAGAGTAAGATTTTCTATTACTGACCATACATGTCTATTGTTATCCAGCTTCTGTTGTTCTTAAAAACAGAAATAAATCAGTTTGTCTTGGTTTAAACATGACCTATGACCTCATGTTCTATTTTCTTTTCTGGTAACCATTTTTAACATGTTTTTGTTTGAATAACACTACATTAAATCAAACTGTTGGCTGTCCACTGTGTAGTTAAGCACTGGGTTCTTCTTATCAAAAATGTATCCAGTGATGGGAGGAACCAGTAAAGAACAGTCAAACCAGGAAGCCTATCAGATCCAAGTGAGCTTAATATGGGAAATGTGGAAGAGCTGTGAAAAAGAAAACATAAAGGGTGCTTAACTAAACACAACATAATCGAAGAAAAAATATTTGTCCGACAGTTTTTTTAAAGTGGAAAATCACCACTTGGATAATTGTGTATGCAGTTTGTGCTGCCGTAACCTCAGCATGGCCATGTTTATCTAAACAAGTTGGTACACAGAAGGAAAGACAAGATACCATGGACAATCATCTGTTCCTCTTCCCCTGAGGTCATTTTGACTGGGGAGTATTTTTTTTTATTCCAGCATTCTTAAAGACAGAAAAGCAGCAGAAGTTAAGAAGGAAATATGGGAAGAAATACACCCCACGGGAACGGGTATTTGTGGGATTTTATTTTGTGATTTGATTGTATGTTATCATGACAAACAATTATTTATGTTCAAAGCTATATTTTGATGTAGGAAATGTGATAAAAATAATGGCAGAGAAATGCCGTGTCAAATTATAAAATTTGAAAGAAAAGGCTGAAAACTCTTAGGTCCAAGAAAAGGGTTTTAAAAATGCATCCATCTTAGAAGATAATACTATGCAAAACATTCAGTTCATAAGAGGTAAGAGAAAGAAAAATGGGACAATTGTTAGTCACTTTTTGCTTCAACAATGTTTAACAAATAACAAACTTTGTTTAGTAGAATTAATTTTGTGCAGTGTTGATCAGTCCAACAAGTGTCATTCCAATCCACTCTAATTATATGGTGTTCCTAAGAAGAAAAACATTGAAAAGATCCCTTTTGTGTTTTTACAATTAGAACAAATGTTTTATTAATTCAGTCTTCGGTTTGGTCATCATGTAATTATCCATTTCAGTTTTCATCTGGTTTGGTAATAAAATGTTTAGACCCGCAGAGGATCGGGAGCATTATAATCTCAACCCCTAAATTAAATTACACATTCAGAGTTGTTTGCAGCCAACGGTTAGCCCTTTCTAGTATTTCTAGATAATTTAGTATCTTTTTGTTTATTTAACCAAGTAAGTAAAACCCTTCAGTATAATTATTTTTAACGTGCTCAACATTGTTATTGTGCTACATTTAACAAAATAAAAGTCTCAAACATGATTACAACAGTTTACAGCACAGTAATTGTAATTGGTTTGGGGAACTAAATCATAAAGAACTGATGTTGTAATGTATAATCACACCTATGTTTAACAGTCCTTTATTGGATCAGGGAAATTAATTTCTGGTATTTAAAGATTGGGTCAGGTGGAAAGATCTTTACTTAAATCTACAGTGAAAAAAGACGATAAAAAAAAAATTACTCATGTTCAAATAAACACCCTGAAATGTACGGATGTCGAAATCTTTTTGTATCTTTTACATATTCCGTACATTAATTAATTTTGTGTGATTTTAAATTCAGACCGGGCAAGTATTAGTTTAGGGGTATTTAGGTCAACGACAATAAATATCTATGCAACAGTGACATGAACAGCTGTAGGGAGGACACAGTTGGTATAAAGATTGCTACATTAAAATTTAAAGCAACTCAGTAAACAACTGAAAGTGCATGCAATAAATGGCAACAAAGTATAATATAGATTTCATAAAAAGATGGTGAAATATTAGTTATAAAGCAATGATATTCTTAATTTTCTGGAGAAAATACACATAGCCTAATCTCATTTTAAAATTAAATATGTATTAGAGAATCTCATACCTATCAAGGTTCAGATGTCCACCTAAACTGACAGGACACGTAGAGAATTATAGACTCTGATGAAATGATGTGAAGAAGGGTTCACCAAAATTATACTTGCTGGCCTACATTCAAAATGTAAATGCAGGCAGAAAAGTAGAAGTTAATTCTGAACATGGTCACTGTGAAACATTATTTAAAAGTATAATGATATTGGAATACCTCTATTGGAACAGACTCCCATCAGAGTTGATGTCATGATGTGTGTTTTGTTTGGTTCCGTTTCCTCCCTGTGTCTCGTCACTCCGCCTTCATTCACAGCTGTCTTCAATAATTCACTTATCTTCTCCACCAATCACACCCCGGTTCCACACTATTTATGCCACATGCAATCATGCACTCACCGCTGGATCGTCTGTTGTTCCTCGTTGCTCCTAGCCTTGCCCCTGTTGTTCCTCGTTGCTCCTAGCCTTGCCTCTGCTATTCCTCGTTGCTCCTAGCCTTGCCTCTGCTATTCCTCGTTGCTCCTAGCCTTGCCTCTGCTATTCCTCGTTGCTCCTAGCCTTGCCTCTGTTGTTCCTCGTTGCTCCTAGCCTTGCCCCTGTTAGTCCTCTTTGCCTCTAGCCTTGCCTCCTCGTCTTTCCCCGTTAGTCCTCATTGCCTCAAGCCTTGCCTCCTGCATCATCTCCCTCTGGTTATCCCCTGTTGTCCTT
>JAVLVB010000475.1:2189251-2226314 GCA_032876305.1 Orestias chungarensis
ACCGTCCAAGTTTAAAGGAGAGTGTCCCTTGTAAGTCGTTGCTCAGGGTGAAAGATCCTCGGAAAGAACAAAGATGGAGTGGAAAAAACGTTTTTTATTTGGCTGTGAGTGTGACGTCACCAGGTGGGCTTACCCAATGGGGAGTTACGGTGCTCCGAGTTTGTCTGAGCTTAGTCCGTTTATAAATGGATGTCAACATCCTGTCCACTTATAAAATGGACCCCTCTCCAACAGAAAAAGGAACCAAACTTAAGGTAAACACCCACCTACCCCACAAGTGGGAATGAGGAAAGGTGGCCCGCATCAAGCAATGTCTTGAAAAATGGTCATGAGACACATAATAATGCAATATGCAAACATTGCCATTATGTTCGGAGGGAGGCTGAGGTTTTCAAAAGCCACTACTTGGTACAAAACAGGGATGGACTACACACAATCCTGAACTAAACTAGGAATCGTCACCTGCAAACAAACTGTTACATAAATGTCTTGAGGAAGAAAAGGACCAGTGAGTATTGGCTGGAAGTCCCACACCATCAACAAGTGTAGACAAGGAAAAATATAATAATAATATTAATAATAGTAAGCGACTTCTGAATCCAGACTAATAAACAGATGGTGGCTAATTCGTAAGAAATTGATATAGGAAAAGCAATAAAAAAAGTTGTACTGACAGCAACATTAAGGGTTTCCAGGTTATACTGAAATATTCACGAATAAGTGAACAGACATCATACATATTGCAATGAAAGTTGAGATTGTGGGCAACTTTGCAAAAAAGCAGGATTACTCCATATAATCAAACTGTGTGTGAATTGGTGTGTATTTGCTTGACTTCGAACCAGCAGCAGGAACAATCGAAAATTTGATCTGGGCTTAGAAGGAAGATTTAATCCCCCAAACAATACGTTTTTCCCCCAAGTTGCATTTATGCAATTTGCTGTCTAGAGCAGTTCTATGGAAATGTATTACTTCAATTCCAACTCTCGGCTCAGGATTAGAGTGCTGATATTTATTTGTGTGTATTTGTGGTTGTGCATAAGGTCTGTAAAATCAGTGAGGGCTGGTTTGTAAAGAAGTGTGAAAAGGGAAAATACCTCAAAGCAACTGTTACTGTGAGAGGATGCTTAAAAAGAGATTGGAAACATGAAATTCCTTCTCTAAGTGTAACTCCTGGGGCCAGATGATACAAAAACATAGAATGTGAAGTCATGCAAGGATTAAAACATGAAAGTATGGGTATATATAGGGTTAATGTCATACCTGAAAAAAAACTGACAAATGTAAATGACGAGACATGAAGATTGTGCTATGAAGTAAAAAGAGACAAAAAGAGAGAACATGGCATGAACAAACAAAGAGTACAGAAATGTCTGTGATATAAGTTGAATTCTGAATTGAGGACGTGAAGATCACAAAGCTCTATCCAAAATAATCCTTTATAAACACTCCAGTTTTGTTCACACTGTAGGAAGAATAAAAGTACTTTCATATTTCTAAGTTTGAAAGATCAGAAGGTCTAAAAGAGAGAATTAATTAGCAGAGGAAACTCCTGGATAAATACTATAATGATAAGTGATGTCTTAATGAGGACAACACAAGAAACCGCCAGGGATAGGAGAGTGCATTCTGTAAGACAGCTAGTAAAGAGCACAGAAGATATTGAGATGAGGAAGAGGAGCGGGTGGCAGTCATAGAATTTAAACCAATGTATTATTGCAATGAAAGGAAGATACAAGGAGGCGTCCATAGGGTTAGAGTAACTGAGGACTGAGTAAGCACAAGCAAACCACTGTGGTGAAGAAGCACAGATTATTTAAGAATGCAAGGAAAAAACTTAACACTCAGGCACTGAATGAATTGCGACCAGACAACCTCTAATTATACTGCCAGAGTTCATCATGGTATACAGGGGCATGGTGAGATGCACCTGCAGAGAACAAGCTACCAGCAGCAGCTCTATTGCACACCCTTTAATGGATCCCTGCAATTGGGAAAGTAAGAACACCAGCAACACAGAATCTAAGATTCCATTTTCTGACATATACTAAGGACATAGCAGAGCCCTTCTGTTGAGCTTATCTATACAGTTCTCAAAAAATATCTGGTAGTGTGCCATAATGATTTCGGTCTACTAAACCAAGAATGTGTTTCTCTTGCTAGTAGTGGCAATCTAGCTTCTGTAACTTACAAATACAAACAGAATCCTGAAAACCCAATGTAAAAGACATTGCTAGTTCAGCAAAATTTCACAAATAATGACAGTCCTACATAATTATGGTGAAATTGTCTTACCCATAAAATTTACCTGCTTTAGATCTATAGCAAATCTCCATAAACTCGAATTAGTCAGGAAAAAATACAATATTGCTTGAAATACTTGACTAAGACAACAGTGCCAAAACCTACTGGCAAGAAGGTTCTTTGTTTAAACATATATTTTTACCATTGCCTTTTATGAGTATGTATGTCATTACTTGTATTAAAATTACATAGAAAAAATAAAAACTGATGTGCCTGTTGTTGAGTGAATCCTAACGTTCAGACTTTTATTAGCTTTTCTTTTTCAAAAACATCCCTCTTTAATCACTCTTAAATCAGTTTTTTAACATGCCATGGTAAAAAAAAAGTTAAAACAATGGATAGAAACTATTGTACATCCTTCCCATCACTCATCTTCCCCAGCTGTCGAGTGCAATGCTTTCCCTTTCCCACTGCCAGGACTTGGTACTTCGTTAAAGCGATGGACACAGTTCACAAACCATAGGGCCATCTGTTCCCTCTGATTAAAGGGGAGTGTAAATAACTCTCAGGCCAATTATTGATATCATTTCAATGAGATGTGCCATTTTGTAATATTTCTGAGCCAAAATTGTGTATTTGTATGTCTTTGCCTCAATATGTGTGAAGCCCCAAACTTAACAGTGGCTCATGGGCAATGGCATTGCAGAGTCATCTAATTTATTTCACCTAATTGCTCCAGTCTGCATTTTCATAATTCATATGACTGTTTGTTTTGTTAATGTCTGTGTGTTTAGGGGGTTAGGAGGCAGCTGAATGTGTGTTTTCCATCTGCTTGTGTGACTGTTTATGTATTTATGCATAAAACATGTTGATGTGTTTGATTCTATCAGCTCCAAGTTGAGGTGGCCAGACTGCCATCAGATGCAGTCAATCCTTGGCTAAGCTGAAGAAATAAGAAGCAATGAGCGAGGGGTGCATAACCCTCTTGTGGGCTCGCAACACTGGCTTGGGTTTAAAAAATGTAGGCAGGCAACACATCTACAGGATAATGAGCAACAATCTCACTGGAGTGCTGGAATACATCTAAGCACTCACTGTGTTTACACTTGAGTTTTAGTATGTGATAAGGTTCTTTTCCCAGGAGGATTCTGGTGAAATCTTAATACATGCACAGATAAAAAATTTTTTTATATATTATTCTGGTAGTGAGCAGTTATGAAAATAATTTGAAAATCTGGATTCAATTTTAAAGTTTTGACAATGATAAAAAATGGATACAAAAATGAAATTTTATATATAAAACAAAAAAGTGTTTTTCTATACTTTAACCAGTTAAACCTATAATATAACAACAAACAAAGAAGTTGAAAGAAAGTCCTTAACTGTGCTTATGCTGTGCTATCAATAAATGATTATATTCTGTTTACGCTGTAAAACACTTCTGGAAAAATATGTAATTGTAAAGACTACTAATGTTAAAAAAGACATAGTTGAACTCTTTCAAAACATTTTCTTTTGCCGGCTTCAACTTTCTACAATAAAAAGCCATATACTTTTATTTAAGTCAGTTGGTTTTTTTATGAAGTTGATCATAATCATGAAGTAATATATTAATGCTTATCTCAGGTATTCAGAAATATTTAACAATACTGAAGGGTTATTCAAGGCACTTTTTACTGTTTTTAGTTCGTGTTCACTTTTTAAAATTGCTTTAAAAATCTAACAGTAAAAGATAATCTAGATATAATATGCAGTTTCTAGTTAATATAGTCCTAACTCCTAATTAAGCTGATATTATTCAAATTATAGCTTTAAAGGCAATACCAAAACTGGACTGCCTACAGATGCACACATTTTATATGGTTTTATTATATTAATAAATCATGTGTTTCATGTGTGTTATGTTATGTTGCACTACTCTTAGTGATTAAGATGCAAACAACGGGATGAAAAACTATATTTCAACAGTAAAATAAACAAAAAGTTATTTTGTCTAGTTTTAGCATTCAATATTTTGTTTTTGAATTTTGGATATCGTGTGCGTGTCCTGGTGTTTTCTTACAGACTCAATTCAACACAGACTACTGTCACGTTCTATGTTGTTATTGATAATTAAAAAAGGTGACCGTCAGTCGAGATTTATCCTGGAAACAACATTAGCATGCAGCTGAAACAAAGCCAGAACAACTTTAAAGTTTGTCACAGAATCAGAATTAACAACCAGCACAATTGAACAGTCACCTGGCACAGGAAAAACTGACTTCCTTTGATTGTATATTTATGTATCAATCAAGATGCATCAGCTGTGCTTGTGAACAGAAAGACATGCATTCACACATACAAAGACACACGTGACGCAAAGGATACATACACTGAAAGGTATGCAAATCAAAAAGACTCACTTGCACCATGGCTAAGTTACTTAAACAATCATCATCTGCCCCTCTGCCATTTAGTTTGAAGTAAAGTCATATTTAATAAATTAGCATT
Source organism: Orestias chungarensis (assembly GCA_032876305.1). Taxonomy (NCBI): domain Eukaryota; kingdom Metazoa; phylum Chordata; class Actinopteri; order Cyprinodontiformes; family Cyprinodontidae; genus Orestias; species Orestias chungarensis. Next base: position 2,193,986 of record JAVLVB010000475.1, read on the forward strand.
ATGTGTAGTCTAAGCTTACATGTTGTATGTTCATTAGCAGTAAGTGAAAAATTAGTTAACAGAATAACGCATTTGTTATTTGTGTAATTACTCTATATATAATATTTGACTTAGTGAATCAAGGTACTAGAATAAATCAGCATTTCTGTAATATTCTAGTTTACTGAATATTACTGTTTATTCAGCTATAGTCATGCCATCGTAACAGGAGTAAAATCCAACAAAGTCATTTTTAAAGAATTTACACTGCAGTATCTATTCATTTGTTTACTTCTTTTAGCATATCATTGTAGCAGTACGTTTGGAAGATCTTAAGTGTAATTTTTTATCATTTTTTTAAATGTTTTATTTTTATTTTTTTATGTGCTGTTATTGAATGTGTCAATCCAAAATTGTTTTTTTTGTACAGGGGACTGAGTTTAGGTAAAGGTTAGGATGGCAGGCTAGTCAAATAGGGTTACACTGAAAGCCCTTTATATGATGGTGATAGCCTTTTTTAATAAGTTTTGAAATTGTTTTGAACCATTTTGATCATTCCTAATCTATAGATATGTCCAAGCTGTTAATGTGAGAACAAATAATTTACAATGATAGAGTGTAAATATAAACTTGAAAATGAACTGTTCTTTACATTTAGTGTCCTTCACATCCCAATATAAGCCACATATACTGGAAATTATGAAACACAATATACATTTAGAGTATTACATATTTAATATGGATAAGGTTCTTGGCTGTTATCTTTAAGTGGAAACAAATACATATTTCACTCATAATTCATGTTTGTACACACACTGAATGACACCACAGTAGACATTTGCAATGTATATTTCAAAAACAATAAAAAACATTTGTTTCTTTTCAAAATGCCCACACCTTGAAACAAACTCACACACTAGGACTCACAAAGTCAAAGCTCGATGTTAAACTAACTTGACAGTAAAGGTAAATTGTACCAAACTCAAAAATGTTTTTTTCTTAAAAACTCAGTCTCAGGTCTTCATTTAATTACTTTCACAAAAATTCTGATAACCCTTAGCAAAATTAAATTGCTTTTTACACTTTCCCAATTTGAATCGAGATAGCATGGTTCAGCAGTCAAACTGCATAGTTAATAGAAATCATTTCCAATGACAATTTGAAAAGCTTCATAGGTGTCTGAAGTTTCCGTGTGCAGAATCTGTTTGGTCAGATTGAGTTTTTTCCCTACCATTTTTTGTGAACAGCTGTTTTGAAAGATTCATCTTTTGACTCAGCCAAAACCTGAAAAATACTTTCCTGAATTTCAATCCCAGGACAATTTTAATTCAATTCACTAGATAGCAATTGCCAGCTCCTCATTACACCAATATGCAACCTCGATCTCCCTGTCATATTATTATTTAGGCTTCTGACCCACATGAACCGAGAACTCTCAGGAGATTATTTACAATGATCTTTATTTTAGAAGATGAGGGACAGGGGATCCGGCAGCGGGCAGCAACAAGCAACAGCAACGAGCGGTGAGGAACGGGAGACAGCGGGGCGGCGGTAAACGGCAGGGAGCTGGAAACATCTACGATGTGGGAGACCGGAAACCTCTGAGGGTGAGGACATGCAAGGTGAGTAGCAGCAAACGGGTGAAGCAGTTGTCCAAGGGTTGTGTGCAGCTTATGGAGCTATCCTGGAGCGGGCAGACCGAGCTGAGCTAGAGGAGTGGGGAGAGCAGATGGACGAACAACCAGAGGGGAACTTGAGATGGGTTTGAGTTCTGGAGATGACGGTAACCGGGAGTAAACAAACACTCAGGCGACGAGTAGCTGATCCACCACTATACTGGCACAGCTCATCAGCGCCAAACGGGCGCCCCTGGGGTGGAAAGAGCTCCAACAGAGGAAGAGCACTGGTGACCACCTGTGGCCAACTGGAGAAGTAGCTGAAAGAAATTCACACTGACATTCCCTGGCTGAAGAGAACTCATATTCAAGTCGCCATGTAACCAACTAATTCAGTTTCAGTACCAGCACCATTTTACAACATTCACCATTTACTACTGTTAATAATATTCTACAATCCTAGCAGGCACAAAACATTTTCCTTCTTCAGCAAAACTAGATGTAAGCCAAGTGATTCCTTTGTAGACCATTTAATAAATAACATAGTGAGAAGCAAAGTCAAACTATTTGAATTACATAGGACTGTTTCAAGAATTAAAGCAGATCTTGCAGCCTTGCATTAACTTTAAGCTTGAAAGTTCAGATCCATTTATTTTCTACCCAGGATTAAAGTGTATATCAGAAATCCGGATTTTAGAGATGTATAAAAGTCCATGAAAAGATAAAGAAAACTTGGTGTTAAAGAACCGAATGAAATGTAGAGAGTGCCAAAGGTTTAATAGGTTAAACCGCTTAAGAAATGATAAAACAAACCATGTTTAGTCCTAATCAAGAACGATAGAAATTCATCGTAGGGATCAACGTTTTATAATTACAAAGAGTTGTGTATCTAATTTCATTCATTTTCATAATTGTACGACATAATGAGCCACGTAATCAGTACCTCACCTTCACGATCCTGTCACGTAAGGAGCCAGTCATTAACCTTAGTTGACTAACTCTTAAGGAAGATTAATTCTTTATCACACAACCATTTGACACCTCAGGAGGGTATGTTAGGCCTTTTCCAACTCGAACCTGGCTTTCAGAAAGCCCACTTGGATCATTAAGCCCTCAGTTTTTGCTCAAATTGTCACTTTGTGCATGTTTATCCTGCATCTATTCTTTTTTCCCACCTCCCATTCTCTCTATGTATGTATTAAGCCATCCCTAAACAAAAATTTGCCGTTCTACAACAGGGTACATATTGCTCAACTTAATCCGTCATTATCACATTCTAAGTTATTTCCTCACCAGTTAAAAGCTTAATCAGGATTTCCTGGCAGCTACAGTGCTCAATGATCCAACTTCTGATTATTGTTTATTCCTCTTTCCTCCTAATGTTTTCATTTGCCATTTGGTCTATCATTGGAAAAAAAAAATTTCTTACTACAATAACTGTGGAACTTAAAATATATTAGGTATGGTGTTAGTCCTACGTGCAATATAGTTTCACACAGCAATCAGGGACGAGTATAATACATAATTTAATCAATTTAACTTCATAATTTTTCATTCTGTCCCTCAACATTTTAACATTCAGTAAAAACAGGTTTTCTAAGTTCATCATTTATGTCTGATGATAGCTAGAAGCACAGGCAGGTAGCTATTAGAGCTGATAAATTATGCATTAGCTTTATCTTGCTGACTGATAGAAATAATTTGTTCTTGTGTAGCAGTACATTTGAGAAATAATTTGTTCTTGTGTAGCAGTACATTTGGCTTGGGCATATTCCCATACATAACAATGTGTATGCCCTTCTGTCAGTTGGAAGTTCTTTAAGCGTGCAAGTCATGCTTTATGATTGTCACAGGTAATCGAGCTTCAAAATTCTGTTTTCAGCTTACTTATCATGTGTGATGTAAGCGCGAATGCATTTATTAGAGGGTCCAACTAGACATTTACAACTGTCTTCTTGGGGGGACATTTTGCTTGCTCATGATAAAGACAAATGAGTTTACAGCAAAGAGCCTTTCTCAAACCTCTAGACAGTATAGACATCTCCATCAGTTTCCTCCCTCTTACACACAGGAACATATTAATGACACGTCTGACGTTTGCTAATCTTGGGAACAGACTAAGGTGAGCTCGGATGAAAGTCCAATTAGTGGAGGCAGTTAAAAGTGTTCAAGAAAAATTACAGCAATACAGAATGTTCTGCCTGTTTTTCATGTCTTTCTCTTTCTGTCTTGACATACTCTTTAATTGTATCACCAATAAACATTAAAACGTTTGCATTCCCAAGGAAGTTAGGCTAATCATTCCATCTTTATATTGCATTTATAGTGCAGTAGCATTTTTTCACCCAAAAAATTTTAAAGAAAGAGAGAGAAGGGTAGAATATGCAATAAAAAGCCATTAATCCAACTGCGTTGAGGACTTTAGCATTTGTCTGCTCTACCATAATCATGTGTTATCTTATAAATTGAAATTGACTCAACCGTAATTAATAAAAGTTTTGAAAACAAACTATATGATTTTATGTTTTATTTATAGGGGCCTGAACAGTGGCGCACCTGCTCTCCACATTTTTAAAAGTGGGAAGTAAACTTCTTTCGTATTTTTTGAAATAAATCTCCTGATAAGTGCTTGGTTTTGTAAATGTACTTTAACAAGCACATGTAAATATAGATGTAACCGACACTCAAAAATATACTAGTGTTTTAAAGGACCAGTCCAGTATTGCAACACCTTTTTTTTTTTTTTTTGGGTGCTAAGGATATGGTGGCCCACTTGAGTGGAAGACTAGAAGACCAGGGCTTGATAAAAGAGAATATCTGTAATTTAATACACTTTCTCCCCAAGTTTAGAACACAATCAGTTTTTCATGCTGTGCTTCATTGGGTAAGATAAAAACATCTAATAATAGAAAAAATTAATATATATATGTATATTTTAAATCCTTACACTTGCAAGAAATGTATTGTTTGTTTTGCCTTGAATTTGCATAAGTTGTATTTTTATTTGAGCTCCTGAAAATTAGGTTATATGGGGAATCACTTCTATTCTCTAGTCTTAATGTAATGTTAAAAACACTTGACAAAAAAAGGTGTACTTCTTTGTACTTAGCTATTAACTCATCCGGTTTGCTTAACACATTATTTTCTCACATGATGCAGAAATTGCATTGGTATCTAACAGTATCACATGTTATCTTTACAATTCAATAGCAAGTGTTATCATTTTGTCAAAATGCGTATCATTGCAAAAAGGAAATTGCAATGGGAAGGTAGATATGCAATCTCCCAAATAAGCCCAGAAACACACACACCCAAACAGACTTTTACACAGATAGAAGTGATTGCTCACACTGCCCAACCCTGACCTCCACAGTAATATCTGGTTTTCCTGCTGCCCACTTTCTCACCGTGGAGATGTCAATCATAGAGTTGCATTGCAAGAATTTTCGTGGATGCATGACAGAACAACTGCCTCAGCACTGCAAACGTTCATGTTTCCAATTCAAAATTATTGCGCTTAAAAGTCTTCTAGCTTTCTGTCAGGGACTTTTAGAACAAATAACCTACTAAGACCTGGGAAAAGATTAGCGCTTTTTTGTTACTTAGAATAAATATTAAATACAATTAAATAACAGTGAATTAATAACAGATTTATTTGATCTTATTTTTCAGAGCTGAAGATTTTTTTGTCATCTGCCTGCTGGTATAACAAAGAAAGGTTGTGTTCAGGGGTTTCTGCACGGGACCAAACAACTATCTTTTACGTAAATTTTCTCGCACATACAGTGTAAGGCCCATTTTTTCCAGTTAACTGCATACAGACTTGCAAAAAGGCAGAGCAAATTAATCATTAAAACTATGTGCAAGCATCTTTTCTTTACCATTAGCATTTGTTATGCCCTCACAAATATTTGCATGGAGGCTAACTAGTTACCCTACCTCACCCTGTTCTCTTTATGTACAGGGAAGATAATGGTGGTGTTATTACTGCATCTCCACATCCACTCATTTACTCCAAACAATCTTCCCTGTAGTTTGCATAGTAAAATACTAAAATGGTAGAGAGATTGCCTGGGGCAGCATAGCTTTTGCAATTAACCTCCAGAACTGCAAAGTAAGGAAAATTAGACTAGACTTCAGTGTTTAATTACAAAACAGCAGGGAGCTACACCACAGATGAGCTGATAATATACAAACACAGTAATAAACACACACTCCAAAGCATGTATGTGTTCTTTTTATTAGGTCTACATTTTTAAATAGCCCCACAAAAAGCTGCATTACAGCTGCATTATTTATAATTAGCTACAAACAAACATTCTGACATCATAGTTAAGCATCTTCAGCTTTATAGCAAGATTTTCATTAATCACACAAGTAAAAAACACACGAGAAAACAAAACAATATAGTCCATACATAAAGAGAAGTATCACATATCGATGAACTCTTATTTGTAGCATTTTTACCAGAACTGGGCTATTCAACTTTTCTTAGTTGTTGTGTGTGTGTGTGTGTTTACCTTCTAAATTTTGTTATGTTATGTGCTTGGGATTTTTGGTAGCGTCTGTAATTTGAATCCCTCCCGGATGGCTGAGCTCCTCACACTATTTCTAAGGGAGAGCTCAGACACCCTGCGGAGGAAACCATTTTTCAGCCGCTTGTATCCATGATCTCGTTCTTTTGGTCATGACACAAAACTCATGACCATAGATGAGAGTAGGAAAGTAGATCGACCAGTAAATCGAGAACCTCGCTTTTCGACACAGGTCTCTCTTCACCACGACGGACCGGTACAGTGCCCACATTACTGCAGATACTGCAACTGTCCAAACTCACGGTCAATTTTTTCCCCCATTCGTTAACAAGACCCCAAGATACTTAAACTCCTCCACTTGAGGCATGACCTCCTCCCCGACCTGGAGAAGGCACTCTGCCCTTTTCCGACTCGAGACCATGGCCTCGGACCTGAAGGTAGAGATTCTCATTCCAGCTGTGTCAGACTCTGCTGCGAACTACTCCAGCGAGAGCTGCAGAATAAAATAAAATAAATTCATTTAAATTTTTGATAGGTCTCGGAGAGGTGCTGCATTCATTCTTACCAAAATTATATTATGCCTTTTACCACTATTAACTGAAAAACAACCCCACACTATTATGTTGTCTTTAAAACCTCAGGAATAGTGTTTTTTGGGGTGATGTACGTTGCCATTTCCTTATAAAACAAGGTGGGAACTGTAAATCAAAATGTTGTCTAACCTTATTTTTTGCAAACTCTTATTCACTTGTCATAATATTTGACAGGATTCTTTTAAAAAGTTGTGTTACTTTTATAGTTTCATGAAAACATTTCCTACTCTTCTCTTGATTGCTTGGTTGAAATTATAATCTGCAGATTGTGGATTTATGCTCCAAACAGTTGTCACTTAAACTATTAAAGGTTTACAAAAGCTTAGTGGGAATACTTCCATCCATCCTTCCATTTTCCAACCCGCATATCCTTATGAGGTCTCAGGGGTCTGCTGGTGCCTGTCTCCAGTGCCCATTGCGCAAAAGGTCGGAGTACACCCTGGACAGGTCGCCAGTCCATCGCAGGAGAATATTTCAAATAGAGCAATAAATTCCACATGATAGTATAATTCAAAGTTATTGACATAAACAAAGAAACCATTATTAGTATGCCTGCAAATCTTAAGTGTTAAAGTTTTGAAATGACACGGAAATAAGTGTTTTATTTCTTTATTTTATTTATTGGAGCAACTTTTAAAGGTTTTTTATGTCATGATTCTTCTTTTTATTTGTGTTTTGATCATTTCTGGGTTATTTGTCATTGTTATTAAATGAATAAAACTGTTTTTACATTAATTCTTTTCTTTATCAGACTGTTTGTGTTAATTCTGTGTGTTGAGTTTGTCTTTTCGGTGAACTTTCAGGTAACTCTCTTGGAATATTTTAGTCAATCTTTTCTCTTGTTTTAATGTCTTACCTGTAGGTTTGCAATTATTATTATTAAATTGTTGCATCTTTAACCTTCTCCCCTAACTTAACTCTACAGCTCACAGAAATGGCCTTAAAGATACTGCTATTAAAGTATTTTATTTTAATTCCTTAATTGTATTGTATAAATTATGGTTGTGGTATTGTGGGTCAAGTATTTGTCTTGCAACCAGGGAGGTTGCAGGATTAATTCTGTCTGCCCCCTGTCACATGTCAATGTGGCCCTGGGCACTTAAGTCGAAGTTGCCTACCGATGCATGTACCAGTGGTGAATGTGGCATCAAGCATTTTGAGTGGTCCAATTAATTAGAAAAGGGCAGTATAAGTTTAGTCCATTTATATTTATCATTTTTTGATAGTATTCTTACCTTATGTATCTAGAAATTTTAAGCTTCTTTGTCAGTCTTTTCATTGATATATTTAAATTTATCCATTTAGCGTACGCTTTTATCTGAAGCAATTTACAAATAAGGGAAATTTCCTTAATACATTTTACATAGCTATAAACTAAAAGTGTAGTCCACTATCTAAAAATATTTAGAAACAAATAATAAGAAAGATATTAGTTAAAATAAAAAAAACTAAAAGAATCACCCATAATAAAATTAGTTAGTTAGTTAGCTCAATAGTTTTTGAGCAATGAAAAATGTGCACAGAAACATCCATTCAAGTCCAATGGTTTCTTCCTGATGACAATGTGGCTTTTTTTCTTCGTTTTTTTTAATTTTTATATCACTATTTTTTTATGTTTTGATTGAAGTATAAGCTGGTGATATCTCAGAATCGTTCAATGTCGTGAAATGCGTAAATATTAATAAATTCAGCCTCACGGCATTATTTTTGCTCTTGCTGCATTATGGATGACATCACAAAACATTAGGTTCGTGGGTAATGATAAGAGGACAGTACTGTTGGTTAGATGAGTTATGCATGAAAGGATTTCTTTCAACCTCTACTCCGTTTCAGTCACAGCAAAGCTCGTTTGCTTAAAGCTGTTTGATGTGTGCCTTTGTGGAACCTTTTGTATGGGCCGTTTTGACCTTACAAACTTCAATTTCACAATATTGAAATCCATTACTATGTGCTTATTTTTGCTTGTGCCAGGTCACTTTTGTTCTGAGGAAGCCTGGAAATTGTTTTGCTCCAAACTAGTGTGTTTTGTGTTGTTTGTTGTTTTTTTGTTTACTCTGAATGCAGGAATTAGGGAACTGCCACTGACCTCTTTGCTATTGTTAATTCAAATGGATTTTCATGGTGAGGAACATGAGGAGGATGCAGATAATAACAGCATATGGTGAAAGCTGTCGTTCCCTAAAGGATTTATTTTTAGCAACGTGTAAAATATTTTCAGACAGAATTCTTTTAATCAGAATGTAAATTATTTGAACATTAGGAATGAAAAAAATATATTAAGAGCATAAATAGAAAAACAACTGCATGAACTAGCACTCTAATTATTTCAGATTTTAGAGGTCAAAGTTTTATAAAAAAAAAAAAAGAATAAAATGAATATTGTCCAACAATTGCAATTTTAATAAAAATGCTGTGTTTGTCATTCAAACAGTACTATCAGTTACAATATGTTCATAATGTGGCACTTCTGCATGTATTTCCTTGTATCTGGAACAGACTGCAGCAGTGGTAGGGACATCGTTCTGAAATCTTGTTCATATTTTATAATGACTTTGCAGTGGTACGGCATCTAATGGGCCATTAAAAATCTTGCTCTACTTTTGAAAATAGTCTTTGTGGATCATAGATTAAATGTAGTTATGAAACAACCTATTTACACCCATGCGTAGCCACGGTTTGCTATTAGTAGAGCAACAAGTCATCTAATTTTCTAAATCAGGACAAAAGAAATATACAGGGAAAAGTCTGAGTGGTAATAGGTCAGGCTTATAATAGCAGAAAGCTATTTTATCATTCTTGCTGGAGAACTGGGATTGTATAGCATGCTCAAAAAAGGAACCCCAAATAACTTTTTGAATGTCTCGTCAATGAATTGTCTATAAACTTCTCAATTTATCATATTACAACTACAGACTTTAATCTGTTTGTTGTATTTTATATGAAAGTGTAGACAAAGTTGGGATATGATTGCAAATATTATAAGGGAATTAAGATCAATTTTTTTTCGAATGACGATCTGATAAATGTGGTATTTATTTATATTCAGCATCCACATATTTTCTTCCTCCACATTTCCACAGATACTTTAAGGAAGCCTTATCCTTGAAAATTAACCAAACAAGGGAGGCTCTATAGATTTCCTATTTTCAATTAGTGGTATGACATTAGGAGGGACTGATTACATATATAATAGCCATATTTATTAGTTGTTCTTTTGATTGTTTCTGGACTGTTGAATTTATGTTTGTTTTTTTGGTATCTCCCAAATTGCTTCCTACCTGGATCGCTAATCTACATATCACCTGCCTGTCCTACCTCAAATCCACCAGACATCTTCACCTGAAAACAGTAAAGGAAAAGAGAGACACATCACGAGCAAAACCTCTCAGGCCTTTTCCAGCTGAATTGAACTCATGTAGATGTATTACATCCCTCAACTCTCTAGTCTGAGAAAATAAGACTGAACATTTCACTCATTTCCAAATAATTCAACAACCATTCAGTTCATTAATCACTTACCTTCCTAATCAGTACAGACCCAGATCATTCTTCCTTCAGCCTCTCAATCTAGCCACACATTGCCTTCATTCATATACTGTATTCATTAAAAAGAGTAGAAGGACAGTCATACACTTGCCTTCATATTTGTTGACCTTCATTTAATAGTACACACTTTGCATCTGACAGTACAAACTTTAAGTCTCTGTAGGCCAGCAAGCAGTTGGTGCTACCTGATTATTACTACAGTGAAAAATTATGGTGAGGTGATAATTGCTGCTGTAACCACAGTCGATAATAACTTGGTGTCTCTATGTGTGTGACCCAGCTTTATGGGCCAAGGCTGGTTTACTTGTCTCTTCAAGTTGGTCTAGCTATAGAAAAGGTTTACAGCACAAACACAGTGTATAAATAATTGAATGGATGAACCCATGTACATTTTTGGACAAATTTCAGGACAAGTTTATATCAGAAAAGTTTATACATATCTTGTGTTTGTCTTTCGGTATATCTTGTGTTTGTCTTATATGTATATGTATATATATATATATATATATATATATATATATATATATATATATATATATATATATATATATATATATATATATATATATATATATATATATATATATATATATATGTATATATATATATATATATATACCTAAAACTTGAAGATCTGAGTACCTAGAAGGGGTCAGCTGAAGTTTAGGTGGTATATTTTAGGTTCCTGGAAATTATTTAGGCAACAAATTCTAAGTTTCCAAGTTACATCCAATTCTTAGTTACTCCTTTATTAAATTTTAATTACTATTGCTTTATTTCTGAATTAATTTGTGTCAATTTATTTTAATGTGTTGACTACCTGGGTTGTTAAAGACATCTTGTTAATAGCTACATTTAAAATACAGGCTACCTGCCAAGACATGCCTTGACGTAAATAAAGTTGTTGGGTTTTTTTCATCTGCCTTTTAATCAGAAGGAAATGAAGCATTTGTAGCTTCTCCTGCATGGAAATGTTTTCAATTTATTTGCCCACATTTTCTGAGATGCTGTGTATATAAAATGCAGGTTTTAAGTTATGTGAGCTTATGCTGTATGAGGGAAGGTGGAAATGTTTTTAATTTCCTATATATGTGGAAAAATGTTTTTTGTTACTCTTCAAAATTTTGTGTTAATACCAATAACTAGCTTGATGCGTGTGTCCAATTGCACACGATAGTTTATCTACAGTTGTAGGTGTTTATGAATGTGGCTTAATTTCGCCCAATCATTATAGTGGGACACATCCATGTTTGGCATTTACCTCTGACCTCTGCTCTGCGGCAAGCACAATTACGGAAAGGCCAGGTTCTTCAGGTAATGTCCATCACAACCACTTCCTCTCACCTCTGCTTACTGCTTCTCACTACACACACTCGCTGGTGGTCAGAGCAAAATGTAAAAAACAGAACGTAAATTTGGCAAGTAATTAATAAGGTGAAGATTTATCTTTTCATAGGTTCACACTCCTCTTTCAAATATTCGTTTAATTTGAACTGTAGCTGTTTTTGTGAAGTTTAAGTGTAAATTGGCTGAGATTCAATTCCTCTACACTTAATGTACAAGACTAAGAAAAAGTTCTAAGTTCAGTGAACAAGTTAATAATAAAAAACAATGGGGAAAAAGAACAAGGGATGTAAAAGTTCATAAATACTGTGGCGAAGAAAATCCTGACTAGAGGCAGTCACAGGTCACTTTACTGGCTGTCCCTTTTGTTGTCTTCTTTCTATTTCTCCATTCATCTGCCAGTATCGAACCTCTTCTACCAAAAAGAAGGGATATAAAGATTAAGAGTAAATTAGACTGACTCCTTCACTTTGACAAGACAAGAAAGTGGACTGTGGAAACTTCAAACAACTCGATGCAATCTGCTGGGGTTCCTTAGATTGGAAACTTTTTCAAATTGATTTTTTAGAATGTATCTTTCATTTTAATTGATTTTCTGTGAAGTTCCTTGAGACGACACCTGTTGTAAATTGGCGCTATATAAATAAACTGATTCTTGATTCTTTTCAAAAGATGGACACTGGGGTCAAAAGAGTAAAGCTGGACGGGGCTGAAGCAAAGGATGGGCAGAAACACTAGAAAGAAAAAGACTTCTGGGATTTGGGGTTACCATGATCTCTCTGTTAAACCTACATAAAAAGAGGAAACAGGAAAGCCCTGTCCTTAATATAAAGTTAGTCAGACAAGTTAAACGACAATACACAAGCAGAAGATCATTAACATAATAGTGTACATAACATTTAGACAAATTCTTTGGTTATGACCCCTTCTGTATAAAATATTTCAGCTGGGATCATTTTGTTTTATTGATTTGTTTTTTTCACATTGACTAAATAGCATGACTACTATTGTTTTAGTAACCCTGGTTTTTATTAGAACAAAAAAAAAGGGGCTTCCAAAATGGTTTAATTTCTCAAACCTTTAATAAAAACACACTTTAAATGGTTAACTTGTGTGGAAACAACAGGTGAGAAATTACAGGAATTAAATTTTTCCTGGAATAACCTGTTCATCAAATCTGGGGATGGTTACCTCTAGCCTGTTACTTTAGAGTGTGAACTATTAAAACAAATGGTCCAGAATTTCAACAACAATGCTGGTTTTCTACAACAATAGTTTGTGATTTTTAGTAAAGTTCTTTAGTAAACTAAAACAAAAATAATCGCTTCTTAACAGGAAATTTATTAAAACCTTTGTAACCTGTTCCAATGAAGCACTAACTACAAAAATACAGTATGAATGCCCCTAATTTCTTTTTAAAACCTAAAATATGTTAATACTACACAATCTTAGATGTTAGTGATTGGTTTCAGATACACTGATGAAATTATCTAATATAAGATAAGCTTAAAGGTTGAAAAGTCTGTAAAAGATCAAATGTAGTTAGTGAATGTCTGCTTTCATGTGTTTGAAGCTGGGAAGCACAATCATGTTCTAAAAGTTGTTTTTTAAGTGACAATATACACCAGTGATTTGGTTTAAAGTTTCAGATGAAAACTGATGCCAACAACTCATGTCTTAAATTTTAATGTTCACAGAAAATGTAAAGTTAGGACAAGGAGTTTTTTTAACCATTTTCTCAACACATGCTAGGGTTCTGCTGTGAAGGTGGGGGGATTATGGGAGTGGATGTATATTCCATCTGATGAAGGTGGTGGTGGTGATGGGTGTGAGGATTGATCTGCCGGGAGTTCTGGTAGTGGAGGTGAGGGTGGGAGCCAGTCTGTTGTTGGTAAGGGAGTGATGACTGCTGCAGGCGGAGGGGAGGAGGATGGGGTGGATGCAACAGGATTGGGACAGTTTAACTTGTTGTAACAGCGGTTGAACAGGTTTCCTCTATCTGCCCCCCCCCCAGCTGAGCTGCTGTTAGTCTTCTTGCAGCCTGTGATGGTTTTCATCGCAACCCAGACCTCTTTCAGGTTGTTCTCCTGCAGCTTATTTTCAACCTTAATCCTATATTACTTCTTAGCTTCTTTAAGTCAGACCTTGAGTTCCCCCTGTATGTGCTTTACCTCTGTCCAGTTCCTGTCTTTGAACGCCTTCTTCTTTTGGTTGAAGAGGTTCTTGACATTGCTGGTAATCCAGGGTTTGTAGTTTGGAAAGCGGTGAAATGTCCTCCTAGGAACAGCAACGTCAGTGCAGAAGTTCTGGTAGATCGTTAGCCAGTGTTTTACACCCTTAATGTCCTCTCCATGGGCGTCCAGCAGCACACTTCAGTCAGTAGTGTCGAAGCAGTCCTTGAGGGCTTCTTCAGCCTCAAGAGACCAGACTCTGAATGAGCGTGTTGTGCTGGGCTGCCTCAGTACCAGTAATTTGTGCTGAGGCTGTAGAAGAACCAGATTGTGATCAGATTTCCCCAATGGTGGTAATGGGGTTGCCCTGTATGCGTCCCTCACATTCCCATACAGCAAATCAAGAGTTTTATATTTCTTGGTGGGAAAGTCCAAAAACTGATAAAAACTAATAAAGGGGGATTCCAGTGTTAATTGATTAAGGTCACCAGAAATAGCATACAAAGCATGTAAACAATAACCAATGGCGTATGTGAGCTTACGGGGCACATAATAGGTATGGAGGATCATCGACAGCAGTTCAACGTCCCGACAGGAAATTACCTCCTTCATGGTTACTGGGTTACACATTTCATTGTTAATAAACAATGGTAGTCCCTCACCTTTGGGCTTACCGTTCAGCTTTGCGTCCCTGTATGCCCTCATAGTGATGTATCCAGATAGCCCAACGTTACATTGTGTCGTTGGTGAGCCATGTCTCGGTGAAACACGGTAAACTACACTCCCTATAAAGCCTCTGGTTTTTCACCAGACAAGCCAGCTCATCTGTTTTGTTGCTTATTGAGTTGACATTGCCCATAATCATGGAGGGAACCAAAGGTTTGTACCTCTGTCGCTTCTCTGTCTTCCTCGCCTTTAGCTTAGCTTTGGCTCGGCAGCCACGGTACTTCTGCCTCAATTACACCTGGATCGTGTAGATAATTCCCCGGCGTCCTTCCGGTCGGAGGGCAAGCAGCTGTTCCCGTGAATAAACACGATCTTCCTCGCTGTTCCACATGTTTGCAGTATAAATATCCACAGGATACAGTAATAGCAGACTGTACAAGTGTAGTAAGAAAAACAAAATATCCTAAAACTCTAACAAAACACACACAATACAACGGAAATACTTTAAAGGCAGCCACTCGCGTCGGTGCCTGATCAACATTAGGATATAGAATACACAACAATTAAGAAGATGTAATTTAATATTTTAATTTAACCCTCTAAGCGCCAAAGTCGCAATATTGCGACAAGCAACATTGCTGAATAAAACAGGCTGTATCTTTAAAGGTGATGTTGAATCTTGTTACTACTTTTCTGTCAGGTTGTGATCAATGACTCTAGCAGAGGTGGAATTGCGGGAAAGAATAATTTATTAAGGGGAAGAATAATGAACGGAAAGTAGACAGGAGCAAGGGCAAAGCGGAAACGGAACAGGAACAACGCGGAGACGGAATGTAAACAAACAGAACTGAGACGCGGAACATAAACAAACAGTGAACTGAAGCGAGACGCGGGAACTACAAACTTGAATAAACTAAACAATCAAAATAAACAAACCAACTAAAGAACACGGAAAAGGGGAAATAAACTAACAGACAAAATAACAACAATAATAATCACAAGGGAGGAAATAAACTGAGACAGTCCACTGGGGAGTAAAGATGGGAAGGAAGCATGGGAAACCGGAGACTACAGGAAAACAAAACCAGAGTGAATACCAGGACCGGACCACGGGAGAATGGAGAAGAGCTAGGACAGAGAATTCGGCGAGCAAGAGGGGAAGGCTTGCTGGGAGACGTGGAGGAACGAGCAGGAGATGATGCAGAGACAAGGAGGGAAATCAGACGATCCAGCGGTGAGTCAGTGGATGAATGCGGCTTAAATATAGGGGGACCGGGGTTGGATTGGTGGAGAAGATTATTGGATTATTTACAAGAGATGAGAATGATGAGAACAGCTGAGGGAACACACACACAGGGAGAAAGTTAGAGCAGACAGCGAGGGAAAAAACAAAAAGACTCAACCAAACTAGAAAATAACCTAAACAAAACAAACAACAAAGTAATAATGAACTGAACCAAACCAAAAACACAGATCATGACACTTTTCACCAGGAGTTAGGGGAAATTTGTGCCTGTAATCTGAGCAGCATTTGTGGATATTCTTCTATTCAAAATTTTTGAGTAAAAAGAGATTGAAAAACACCCTCCCGCGCAGAGAGTTGCTGCGGCAAAGCAGTGGCACGTAACGAGGGCAGAACGGAGCGAAAGAGGGTTTTTCCTTTTAATCACGATGCGTTGCCAGGAAGGAACCATCCTGCAAACCACAAGCAGGGGACGTCGTCGGGTTTGCAGAGGGGCTCATAACACCGCAAAAAGGGGTGAATGTAGTGGGGATGAAAACAACCGCGGTTTCGCTGTAGACGCGGGAGAAGCCGCGGAAAAAACCACACCGCTAATGGTGGCGCTCAATGCCGCGTTCACTGCCGCACCGTAAATCACAGCGGTGATGATGATGATGGCTGGCAGCTCTTGAGAGAAGAGGAATAGTATCAAAAGTGGATCCGAAATTTTGATGAGCCTGTTGGTTATTGTGGAGATGATCTGACAAATTCTGAGCCTATTGATTTCATTTCTATTTTTCTGAATGATGAATTGACATTTTCCAATTTGGCCACCACCTGTTGATGTCACAATAATCAATTTACTTGACAAATACATGTCATAATATGCAAATTAGACTAAAATTATAACTTCCATTATAGACTTCAAGGTATACTGAACAATTTTCTCATTGACAGTATACCTTTATCTCAAACCACTTTAAAGTTATAGCCTTTTGAAATCTTGATATCAAAATTTTACATTTTCTTGACAAAAATCAGGCGACTAAAGGGTTAAAAGATCTATTTACATGGGTTAATATCTTCTGTTTAGATTACTTTATAGTGATTCTGGCATTTTTAACAGTATTCAAACGACCAAGCTAATACATTTTGGAATAGAAGAATCAAAACTAATTTTAAATATGTGATGGTAAAAAAGTAACTGCTTTCTTGATAGTCTAGAAATTACGTGTGAATAACCATAATTACGTTCAATTTCATAATGTTTTTCCTACCAAACCAGTAAGCCTAATATATAACCTAAACTGAACCAAAATACAGCAGTTCGTGGTCCATGTGACAGCAGAGGTTTTACAAAGCTGTTTTGGACATTAGGACTACAACAAACCACTATAAACATCACATAAATAAAACTTCACTGTAGTATGCAGCTGCCCAAATACTCTAACAATGCATCAACAACTTACTAAGGAGGCAACAAACGAATACAGGTCATCTAAAGCATGAGTGATTGGTTGGTGAGGAGTAAAACACCAAGTGAGTTTTCTGAAGAGGACAATTGGAGTCAACTACTGTCTAGAAGAAAGAGCTGATTTTCTTTTTTTTAAGCAGCACTTGAATAGTGAATTTTAGTTCCAGACAGGGAGGGAAATACAGATGTATGAAGCACAAAAAGTGCTTACTTTTTTTTTTTTTAAGACATTTTAAGACTAAATGTCAATAACTGACTTAATCCTTCAATCTTCCTTTTGTATATTACTGTGGATTATTGGTGCCTTTCTTTCTTCAAATCGTATTGATCTAATCTCTGCACACTACCAAACTGCAGATGTACGTAAAGGACACAAACGAACAAATCAGAGCACCCAAGACAACTTAATGCTAATACATATTTAAAAGGTGTTTTAGAAAATGGTAAAAGTCAAGCATTTGTATGGGGCTTGATCTAGTCCAGTGGACTCTAAAGTGCTTTTCACTGTAATCAGTCATTTAAATGCCCATCCTGATGTGGTGAGCACTAACAATCCTACTGACCACATTCAAGTGGGTTGAAGTTTCTTGCCCAATGACTGAAACTTAAAGAAACTTAAACCAGCAACCGCTGGGTTACACGAGAAAAGTCTCTTGAGTTGCCCCAAATAAAGTTTCTAGCAATTAGCTTCATCCTAATTATCTTATTCAACTGACTTTTTTTCAAGAAAATACCAAAGGTTTTTAAATGTGGGTCATTACTAACCAGTGTTAAAGCGTTTATCACAGTGTTGAGAAATTTCTAATTAACAATGTCGGTTTGGAGGAGAACTGAAAGGTAAATGTGCTTAGTTTTAGGTCATTTACTATTGCTTTTATTTTTTTTTTTTTTTTTTATGCAAACATTTTTACTATTTTTTTACAAAGAGCTGCACCGTTTCCCTTTTAAATGTGTTCTCAGTACCTGCTGATTGTAAGTGTGGGATGCGAGAGGACCAATGCTGGCAATTTAGGTCAATGCATATTTCATTGCAAGCTGTACTCTATTTTCACCTCTTGTTTCTTACAACCAGCTTTACTTGCTACTTAAGGATACCATCTGAAAGCCCAAGTTAAGCATTGATATGACACTAATGGTTTTTTCATTTCCTATTTCATTTTTGTTTGTTCATTTGTTTATGGGCATGAGGCAGGGTGCAGAGATTAACTCACCTCTCTTACTAGATTGCAGGTAAAGTAATTGAAACAGATGTATTTATTTTAAATTACTGAGGATTTAGGCAGCTAATCTGCTCTCATAGAATATTAAAGAAATGGATCATCATGGTTGTCCTGCGATGGACTAGCACCCTGTCCAGGGTGTACACCTGTCTCTTGTTTGCAAGAGAAAGGCAAAAGCGGACCTCACGGACCCCATGAAGATAAGCGGGTTGGGTTGTTGTAATCATGGTTGGACATTAATCAAGAAATGTGATCAATGGGTACCTATACTTAGCAAACATCACATTTTGCAGTTTTTGTGTATTTTCATGGGTTTGACTCTGTGCAGTAAGAGTTTAAATTACTCTTAGCACTGCATTTACAGTAATAATAGTTGAAAATGGAGCCTACATGGACAAAAACTAAATAAATGCAAAGTCCAAAGTTTACCTGAAACACTGTCAGTTTGAGAACATTGCACTCATTGGATTTATCAGTTAACTTACATGTTCTAAAAATGCATTAGATCCGTCTGACATAACTGTTTTCTACGGTTAGTACATAAATCAGTCCGTAAAACAGTAAAGGTGGACTCATGAGAGAAGAATACATGTTTCACATGTTCCACAGCCAAAGATTGCACCATTGAAAGCAACGTTTAGCATTGGCAATAGTGACCAAAGGTTTGGCTTTAGCAGCCTGGACATGTATTTTTACCCTGTGGAGCTCCGGACGGACAGTTTTGATGGATACAGGAGAGTCGAAGTGCAGATTTAATTCTGCCTTGATTTGGACCGCCGTGGCGTTAGGTTTTTTGGATTCAATCACAGTTAGTACCCAAACATCCCTTTCATAGAACTCCCTCTTCCGTCCACAGTTAATCCTGTTGGATGTGGTTTTTCCTCCTTGGTGGTATGCTGACATTACCCTGGATACCATGGCTGTTGATACATCACAAAGACTTGCAGTCTTGGTCACAGAAGCGCCAGCAATACGTGCACCAACAATTTGTACTCTTTTGAAGTCTGGTACGACTTATCATTTTTATTATTTTTTAATGTTTTGCAAAAACAAATACAAAAACAAGTTCGGACTCATAATATCTACTGTGACACTGCAAAACGTCCGGCTACATGCAATGTCCACTCCACACTAAAGAAAGCAAAGGTTATGGAAAACAAAAATTATGTTCAAAAATATAGGCAAGAGACTTTGTGTGAAGTCAAGTGCAGTCACTTAGATAAAATTATGTATGCTGTGAAATGACAAACCTTTGATATATTTAGAGGTCAGGCATACCACACGACCTCTAAATTTGCAGTCTGTCCAAATCGAGCATAAACACAGCTGCAGAAGTTTGTCTGTGGTTTTATCCACATTCAAGCATCTGTTTATTTTTCACATAAATGCAGCAAAACAAAATAGGACATAAGCTGCACTGTACACACACTCAACGTTGAGATTTTTTCTGAGGTGACTCTGGAACTGCCTGCTAAAATCTGAAACCTGTGTTTTAAACGCTTGAAATACATGTAGGTATTTGACGGTTTGAGCCACAGCTGCATGAAAACATATGCCACTGCATGCCAGCACAAAAAAACTACACACTACCCAAAACACAAATGTGGAGCTCATCTGCTAGAGCCTTTGCAGCTGCAGTCTAAATTGCACTCTGCCATAGACCCAGTTCAAAGAAAACTTTGACTTTTGTAACTTGTTCATGATCATGCTCATGGTTACAAGCACTTGATTTCCATTAAGATCAGTTAATTTAAAAATTCTTCATTAGTCCCAAATTTTCCTATGAATTCGCAAATAAATGTTATACACTTACGTGAAAAAACATATGGTCAAAAGAACTGGACACCTCTTAACCAACATGTAAAAACCGATAAAAGTACATTGGACTGGAATAACACTTGCATTGTTCTGGAGCTTCCATCAGTTTTTTCATGAATATACCTAACAGTACAAAATGGAATCCTGCAGGATACACATGCTCTCCTTTGTACCACAGATGGGTGGAGCAAAACAAACAAACTGTATTGGAATTTTAAAGAAGGTGGAACAGCAGTAATATCTGAACCTAATCTAAGAGAATATGATAAAGCATGTTCGATCTGATATGTCTTTTTCATGTTTTTTTCTTGGTCTATCCAAGAGTCCTTAAAGCTTACAAAAGTGTCCCTCCTTATCAGGCACTGATCACCACACATTTTATTTAGATTTTCTAGGAGCGGAAGGTCCAAAACATGATAACAATACCTTCTGGCTGAACGTGCTTCATGTGCAAGGTTACTAGCAGGAACTGCAGTATTCTTGAGAGAAACAAAACAATATTTTAAAAGCACATCCAATTTTGAGATATCCCCATTAACTAATTGTTGATCATTTCAAAAGCTTACTAAGTTGTGAAATGGCAGAAGGAAATAACTTGTTTTAAAAAGCTCGAGATATTTTTGATAAGCATATACTTTGTAAATACATTGTTTTTATGTAATGTATCGAGCTCATTAATATAGTTGGTGTGATAAGATCTATCAAAGTGGGTGAGAAATATAATTATTGTATTTCCTGCATCTTGTATGGCATGATATTTATTCTACAAACATTTGATTGCTTCAGTGATATTTCATGGAATGTTGATATAGTTCACCAATCCTTGGTCCTTCCCTCTAAAGATCTCTCTCTGAAACTCTTTATCCAGTATTTACAACTCATCATCATCAGCTTGTTTATTGGTCAATTTTAATGAATATCAAATGTTTTCTTTTCTTGAGTATTATAAAATCTAAAATAAATTTTTTATTTGTAAATACATTTTATTTTATTAGCAATTTCATTTTTGGTGAGCTACCCTTAATCACAGGTTTTTGAGACAATTTGTTCAACTTGAGCCTCCCTCCTTGTGTGCAGTTTGGCTAACAGTGAACACAGAAGCTTAAAGAAACCCTTCTGAGATGGATGGACAAAATTTATTTTTGGTTGCATCAAAATGTGAACTTGGAAGATTCTGAATCAATTAACAGACATCAGAACCCTGATAATCTAACATTAAATGCTAAACTAATATTGTGCACTAAAAGCAATCATGACTTGGACAACAGCAACACCATGAGCTGTGTGAAACTAAACTGTTATATTTTGGGAAACAACATGAGAAATCAAAAGACATGGTTTCACAGAAGGTGGAACATAAATAGCTGATCATACCTGGATCCATCAATTGAAGGATCACTCAACAATGCTCTCACTCTGCCATTAAAAGCCAACACTAGATATGAAGTTTATTGCAACCGAGGGGTTAGTGACATTAATCCAACATTGAGAGCAGGTCTTTTATGCTATGGTTGGCTCAGGAAATAGTAACGTTAACATGTGATGCATTGACAGCTATTGCTACAAAATCTCTCTCTCTGATGTGCAGCAGCTATTATGGTGTGTGTTCCAAACATAAAACATCATAAAGTCCAAACATAAACAAACCGGAATAGATGATAGTGGAGAAATTATAGATTGAAGGAAAGATTACACTTTAGTTACTGATAAGATGAGATTTTAATACTTACCTTTGAATTATCTTGTTTTTGTTTTTTTTAAAGTTAGTCTAGAGTGTACAGTGGTCTGAAAATGTTTCTTTCCCTGCTCATAGTAGAGTTTTCTTTTTTATTTGTATACTGACATTTTTGCTTTTTATGTGGAGTATTTATCATTTGTTAGACATTATCTCTGGTTAGGGGATTGGGGGAAAAGGGCAAAATCCCACAATGTCTTATACCTGATCCCCCCCATCTGTTTAGTAATCTAATTCTTGATTCGCTTTAGTGCATGCCACAGTGGTTTATACTTAGAGTTCTTTATTTGATTCGACCAGTCTTTTTCTATCTTTTTTTTATTGTTTTAAATTAAATAAGAAATTTGACTGTCCGTTTTACCAGAATTCATTTCAAAGTATAACCAGGCGACATGCCATGACTTTGTGGTGAATCCAGCTGAAAAGGAATGTAATCATATCACCACTGAGAAGCAAAGAGAGTTATTTGACAGCAGAAAAAGAGACTGGAAGGACAAAGCCAGCTTCATTCGTGCTACAGGGAAAAAGCTAAATTAGCTTTTTCAAACAGCATGAAAGAATGGTACACTGGAAGCACAGATCTTGAAATCTGGACATGTGCAACATGGATTACAGAGAAAATTATCAATTAGAAAATAAAAAGAAATGCGTTTTTTTTTGTCCTATCCACAGTTTTGAAACCTGAAACAAAAACAATAATTTATAAAGAAGTGATGATTTGTAATACAGCCTCAACAGGACTTTATGGAAAACTAATCTGTGGAGAGATGTTCAGTAAGTGAAGAAAAAGGATGAAATTAGTAATTTATTGCTAAATTGCAGAGAGTCTCTTTTGTTAAATGACATAAAAAACAAGTAGGTCACAAACATAACATCTTAGTTGGCAGAACTATACAATGAAAGTAAAAAGACAAAGAAATTCATTTGTAAAATAAAAAAAAAAAAGAATAATAAAAAAATATATATATATATATATTTATATATCATGCTATGTTTATTGCATTATTTTAAGTGTTTATGTTTTAAAATTAAGATTAAATTTGTAAAGCTAGATTCTACCTTTTTAGTTTTAAAATTTTTTATTTACACATAACTCCTTTACTGCTGAGGTTTTAACCATAACATGCTCATTACTGTGAATCAGGAAATGTACACTTAGTGATATAAGCATTCCAAGGTAGACCTATTTTACCTGATTGTCATTTTGTCACTTTGTTTTAATTTAGTGTCTTCTGAGGTGCTATTTTCAAAGAGCTCTCCATGGGGTAATTCACCATAAACTACCTGGGTACAGAAATGAGTTCTGTCTTCTTTGTTCCTCAACATTTGTTCCTGAAATGGCTTTGTCTGACAATTGAATGGAACAGCAATGATGGCATGAATATAAACCAAAAATGAAAATGATCATATGGAAATAAGACATGCACACCAAAACAAAAGTATATTTGGTCTACCTGGAAAACATAATCATCTCATTAATTAACCCTTATGTGGTCTTACCTCCCAGTGTCCTATCGGTCAAAATGACCTGCCCTACAAAAGCCCCAAAATAAAGCTGCTATATCTATATATATATATATATATATATATATATATATATAGATATATATATATATATAGATCTATATATATATATATATATATATCTAAGCCAAAGTATTATGATCATAGTTAAAGCTTACCTGGATGGAAAATATTCTGCTTGTTTTTTGCAGGATATATCTAAAGTTTACTTGAGAAGCACAGTAAAGCAGCACTTCTTTTGTAAATCTTCAAATAAACCAGTTTCTAAATAATTTTTGTATAGATTGGAATATCTGCAATCACTAATAAAGCCTCTCCCGTGCAGAAACTGTTTATTATTTCATCCACCACCTTCACATGTAACTTGAATATAAATACACACAACACAATAGCCAAATTTTCGACATGGTAAATCAATACATAGTTAAAGGTATAGGAGAGGATCTTCAGCTCATTCTCATTTTCGCAACACTGCGCATGCGCCACCTCATCTCTAGTAACGCCCCCTGATATCGGGAGCGCGCACACCTCAGCACATGCAGTCTGTTTACATCTGCGGGACCACAGCCTCTGGCGCCGCATCGGACTTATTACAGATTTGATTGCTTTTACAGCAATGATTTAGCTACCAAAAGGTTATTTGTTTAGGAAAACGCTTGTACAAGAACATTTGACAGTAATTAATGATTATCAGTGATAAATAATCACTCCATTGGGTAGTAATTCTACATAAAGGCTGCACAGCTAGCGTTTGCTGACGGTCCCTGCGTAGCGATTACAACACTCGTGTCAAATCAACACAAATCCTTCTAAATGAGCAGGTATAATCCCTTTTCAGCTTTCAATGCCCTCCACCGCACAAAGCAGGAATTTCCGAGACAAACTCGTGTTTTGTTCATCTCTGTCTTTCTTTTTTTCTCAGCGACTTCGAACACAATTTTTCTCTTGCGAGCTTCCATTTTTGCTGCTGTACGGGGAGAACCTCTCTTCAATGGTGAATGATGCGTCGTGTCCGTCCCGTTTTAATTCCTAAACAACAATCTGCTTATGCGCGTATTCAAACAAAAGTGCGCGTTGTACGGGTCGGGTGGGGGCGGACATTAGTGATATACGTCATCGCGTAAATTTTATTTCCGCATTGACAGCCACTTATTTTTCACCACCGGTCGTTTTTGATTGGCTGTAATTTTCAATGGGATTTTCTATTGAAGTTTTTATGCTGAAAAGATCCTTTAAAGGCATATTCTATTTTGCATAACCCTAACCCCAGGTTTATTTTTATGGAAAATAAATTGTGCAACTATGCAATGTATACATCTAAAAATCAGTGTCTACTCTTCAGTTAACTCTAGTCTTTTCTAAAACATTATCTCAGTGATATTTTTAATGCAAAGACAAGTCAATACATATATTGATTCAGGATTGCACAAAAACAGTCCTGAAAAGGGCATCCAGAATACAATGGAAAACAAAATTTAAAACAAAATTTAATTGGAAAATGTTACCGCTACTTTTTTGGACAGTGAGACAAAAAGTCTTACTCTCTTAAACATTCTTTTTCTGTGGGTAAACTGTGTTGTATACAATGTGTCCTAAACCAGAGAAAGCAAAGGTGTACATCATATGGATATAAAAAAAAATAATAATAATAATAATGAAACTCTACTTTGTTTTGTCGTTTGTGTTCATAGATACCAAAGTCTCTTGTCAAGTTTGAACTTCCATAATTTTTAGCTGGTACCATAGAGTTAATCAGGCAGGTTTAAAGTAAATGGATATGTAAATTTCTAATTGAAAAACACCAATCTCTACAACTGTCTTTTAGCAACCCGGTCCTGTCTGAGAATCCTATACTGGGGCTTTTCTGTAACAATTGGATATGTTCTCTTTATGTTGTGCGTGCATATATTCTCTCCAGGTAGTTAATCTTCCTTCCACAATCCAAAACAATTATGTTAGGATAGGAAGTTACTCCAAATTTACCCTACATAAGAGTGTGCTTGAATAAGAGTGTGCTTTGTGTTTCTGTGATGGTGAGCTGTCAAGGCTGTACCCTCTCCAGGTTTTGGGTTCCAACTCAGGACCTTAAAGCAAAGCTAAAGAAGTTTCAGTTTCAGTCAATATCGGCGCCCCTGTGTGGACAAAAGCGGTGGTGTTTTGCCTGAAGAAGACTGCATTGCCCATGAGGACCAACGTATAGCGTCGTAAAATCCTAATATCCAGGTCGCCTGCAGTTGGATTGAAGTAGATTTTTATTTCCAGTGGCTGTGGAGAGGAGGAAGGAGAAGGAGGAATAGCAATGTAATTGGGGTGAAATAATGTTATATTATGATGTTGAAAATAAGAAACGGGGGAAGTGAGGTATATCATAACATGGTCAGCACAGTTGTAGTGGCAGGGTTCCTGCCGTCCTCCTTTCAGTTGTTTAGTGCCGGTTAAAGCGATACGGACCCCTTCGGGCCATGACAGAGGTGTCATTCAACCAGCTGTAAATTGACATATAATCACAAAAGTTATGAAAATTGTCATGATCTTAGCAGGAACTGGACCAAAATGCATAGCACACAGCAGCAATTTCACAGTAGATGATTTATTTAACATAATGACTTACATGGCTTACAGCAACGAGGACACTAGGAACACAGGAAAACATGAAGGAGAATCCGGCAGGGAGGAAAAGGAGGAGAGAAGCCTATATACTGTTTGTGAGGGGTGGAACCAAATCAATGAAATTAACTACAGCCGATACTGATGTAATGTGGTTGGCTGAGAGAGAAAGCAGGGAAAATCGAACATGGAAACTGTCAAACCATGACAAAAATATTTTATGACGGTTGTAAGTTGGTTCGTGTTTCTTTAAATTTATAAATTTAAACAGTCTTGGTGCTTCTGAGAAGATTTTTTTTTTTGCTAAATTATAAGTCATAGCTGTGGACATTTTAAATGTTAACAACTAAAAAAGAAGGATGTGAATCTACAAGGAGCTTTGCAGCAGAAGTCGGCTCAAATGTTTGAACCTATGGGACTAGTGGAACATGTGTGAGTAACTAGTTTGAAAATAATACTAACATAAATAAAAACATAAAACATTTGAAGAGGATGAAGTGAAACAGCTTGAGGTAGATGTAGTTTTCTCCAGTGAAAGACCCAGATGAGAAATTTCTACTTGTGCCCTAAGTCCCAGCCTCATTAAAACACATCACTACTCTTGTCATGTGGGCATCCAGCAGGATTATATCTGTGACCCATTCTGGATAGTGACCATTAAAAAACATCAAACTAGAAGAAACAGGGGGATAAAGATAAGAGGGGGTAGAAGGAACAGAAAGAACAGAAGAAGTAGAAAGGAAGTTTAGGTAGGCAGTCAAGAGAGATAGGAGCCTTAATTTTACAGCCTCGCTTCATCTCTCAGCCTTCCTTAGTCCCCCTGTTTCTTCCCCTCATCTTCTGCCATAGGTGGTAATGTTGCATCAGATATGTACTTAAGGCCAAGGTCGGGTGACACCATAAAAAGAGTTTTTGAAAGACTGGGCTTTTCTATCTCTGTGTCTGCTTATATACACCCACAGTACTCTATGTGGGCCTGAGCAAGTTGTAGCACTGCAGTACATGATTTCTGAATATATATGTTACGTGAAATCAGTTTTGTATGATTTGTGCATATACATTTTATAAGTAAATGTCCATGTAGGCTTGTTGAGAATGTACATGCTTATCAAAACATTTCCACACTCTTGAATTATTTGTATGCTTTATTAAACAGAGGTGTGGAACCAATTATACAAACCAATATAAATACACTTATGAAAGCAGCTAGGATTTATTAATTTTCAAATCTGTGATAAGTGCTTATAACGCACTTATCACACCTTTGCCCATACTTTGATACAAAAAAAAAAAAAATTTGTTGGCACATTTAAATCTGGTATTTAGCAGAACAAAGAAACTTGATTTTTGATTACATGAAAAATACATACCAAGCATTAGGGCTAACACTCTACAGTGTTTTTATCTTCCTACGCCTCCCACCGTATACTTTCCACTATTTAACCAATGACCATTTGCCCAAACCTCCATACATTTGTCTATGCTAATTGTTCGTTATAGAGATATTAATGCTTTTTGTCCACCGAATATGTTTTACACATTACTCTTATTGTCGCATTTTAAAGTGCCCTAGTCTTTTAGGTTACACTCCACTAAGAATTAGTGTTGTTTTGTGTTTTCAAGTAGTTAAATCTGTTTACTGCAAGGTTTTTTTTAAGCCCACTTGTCCCATTCAACGTACATTTTCTAAAAAATGTTCTTTGCCATGTTCCACTAATATCCATATAGAATCAAATGCTGTTACATTCATAAACTTTTTTAAATCATCATCGTTTATCTGCTCTATGCCTTATTAAGTACATCTATACAAACACTTTTTATTGTTGTCATAAAACATTCAGTCTGCATTGTCCCTCTGTAAGATAGAAGTAACACATTCCTCAGGATATACAGAATCTATTCAGCGCAGACATAACAAAACTCTTTTTGGCTTGACTGGGTTTGTATTTTCACTGCTAGCCAATTTCCTTTGGGTTTTTGGTTTTGTTGACCACATCTTGTTTTCATTAATATTTTTGTGACACATATATGTGTGTGCGCGTGTGTGTGTGACGTGCCAATGCATACTGCCCATTTTGCACTCTCAGCTTTAGAGCTTTAGAACGTCACAGGAAATGTCAAACAATTAATTGTTGACTTTTTCCTCACTAGGGTTGATTTACTGATGTATACTTGTTTAGAATATTGCTTTATTATAAGTAGTAACTAAAACATTGTAATTGACTCATCTCAATGCACATTGGACTGTCTTAGATGTATTTATGCAGACCTGTGCAAGAACCATATCTTTGTAAATTGTTGCCAACTATCCAGTTTTCATTTAAACTTTTAAAGCCTTAATCAACGAATCTTTTTGCACTCAGTGCCTATTCTTCTGTGCATACTTTAATCCAATCTTTGCACATTATTTTTGTTTGTTTTATATATGGAATCCCATTTGATAGGAGTGTATGTAATAAAGAGTGTAACTATCCAAAGGATAAAACAAAAAGTTTTTTTCCTAATGACATTAATAAGTTGTTTGATGTGAAGTGTTTGGTAAATCAGAAAAAAAAATGTGTTAAGACTTTAATACACAATATAGCAACAATTTACAAAACCATCCCAGCTGGTAAAATTAAATTCAAATCAGTTAAGTCCATTGTCATTCAGTTATTTTTAAGGATTTAGCGATATCACTTTTATTCAAAATGAGTAGTGTACGAGTACTTGCATTTGAGTACTCACCGATAAAGAGTACTTACGCCATTACACATATAGTTACTTTGGATTTTTTAATTTTTCCACAGATATTATTTGAACAACATTCCCTATTATGTGCAAACATACAGTACAAACACAAATTTAACAGAATTTTCAAATACTGAAATGCTTTTTTGCGTTACTGAGGACTGCGACTTAGTGTGGCGTGGTTTTTGTGCCGCCAGGGTTCCGGGCGCGGAGCTGTCTGGGAGAGCAATGTTGTGGGCATCTGTGTGTGTGTCTGTGTGTGTGTGTGAATCTCAGCCACGCTTGCGCATGTGTTCCTCAGGCGTGCACTCAACTCTGACCAACTGCTTGCTCGGCTCGCTCAGTGTCTGCGCTCGTGGCTCTGCTGTAATGTTAGTGAGTCTGAGAGGATAAATAAACTTTGTGTATTTGGAAGGAATTATTTCATTGGATCAAAAAGGCCAGTTTTTGATTAGCTGGGAGCGCTCCTCATTTGCATATAATGTAGAGTTGCGGACGCTGAGCCGAGCACGAGCGGGGGGTTTGTCGGAGATGAGCACGTGTCCAGGCACCTTTGAGCGGGCGCGCTTACCTTCTATTCGTGCGCACACGCTTGCGGTTGTTGCTCCTTCAGGTGGCTCTGTGCCGACGGACCTGGTGGCACTGAGATCACGCTGTAAGGGCCACCCAGGCCCTATAGTAGCGCCGCGGGTGGTATCGATGTCGTGGTATCGGTGGCAATTTTATGAGTACGAGTACAGTACTTATGCCCGGTATTGGACCGATACCCGACCAGTGCCTCCCTAGTTATTTGGGTTCACATTTAATTACTATGTAGTCTAACTAATTCCAATCCAATGCCACACAATCAGATTCAGTTGATCATTCAATGCTATTTAGGCAAACACTATGTCTTGAAGGAGCAACATATAACCCCCATCCTGACCAGACACGTAACAAAAGAACAAAAGAGCCATTTAATTTTACCAGAGAAAAACCGACCAGTAGAACTAGGCTCTGTATAAGCAGACATCTTCCACAACCAGTTTGTGGTTAAGATGACATGAAGGACACTCATGCTAAAAATATGAAACCCAGGACAACGAGTATATTTTTTATTGAAAAGAAAAAAATAGAGTGCCAAATCAGAGGCAGTTATATCTGTGTGTATGGTTCATCAACACCACTACATACAGTTGGACCCAGAACGACATAGGTACCCCTTCAGCTATAGGAAAATAAATCGAAAGAAAAGCAAAAACTAAAGCATGACATATCTCTAAAAAAAACATATGCTCAAAATCAACAAAAAAATAATTGTCCAAAAGAAAACCTCTCAGATGCAGTTATTTTTGGATTTGGCAGGTTTACATTTTAGCCATTAAAAGGGGAGACGTGCTTAATCTCAGTATGTCTCCCACAGATGTTCTACACATGCACATCTCACCTGCAGAGATGACAGCCAACAACACTTATCTCTGTCAATTTTTTTGATTGCTGTATTTATCATGCAATTATACAGGACATCAGGAAGAGACAGGTTTAAATGCACTATAAAATCCTGTTTTTGCAGCTGTGTTATATTTAGAAATTTTCTCGGAAATGGCTGCAGTAGTGCTGAAGCAGTTTTATAGCAAAGCAAGCACTGTCAACAATTTTTTACCTTTACTCATGCAACCAAAATGAGCCAATTTTACAAACACCAACTGTTGTATGTCCATAGATCAGCTAAGTTCACAGTGATGAATATGGTAGACAACTTGCCCAAGAACATAATCCAGCCTTGCCATGTTCTGTCTATCTGCCTTGGTCTGTGTTTTCAGGAGTTATCAGTCTCCTGTATCCATCCATCATTTATGGGATGAACCATTTTATCATACTGAGAAAGAATAAAGTCATGTCTTTGTGTCTTCCCATTTGCGAGTGTGCTGGTGCAAGATCATTTTATTGCTTCCCCCACATTACAACCCCTTTTGTATCAGAATCATTCCATAAAGGCCCCTATCACTAGGTGAAAATACCAACTCTAAAGCCCCCGGATAAATACAGAGCTAGAGATTGACGAAATAGAGGTGCGGAGGCACAAAAGAAGGAGGATAAAAAAAGAAACAGTAAGCAGTAGAACTCAAATTGTATAAAATATAAGTTTATGGAAAAAGACAAGATGCAAAGAGAAAGCTTGTTAATTTCTTTTTTTTTTTCATTCTGTTTGCTATTTTTAACTTTTATTGGTCACATCATGAGTAAAGTAGACTCTTGTAAAGTCCTTAAACATATCTGAGGACATAAAGCAACCCTGTCCTGTAAAAATGTTATTTTTATTGTAAATGTGTTATATACAGCAAGCTTCAATATATTTATGGCAAATGACAGTCCAAATAAGTAACGGTTTGTTGCAGGCTATTGTTCTGTAGCGACAACTGTGGATCTTGACATTCACGCAGATATTACGTCAGTTCTGACAGTCCACCTAAATGCTGTGAAAGATAAATTTCACCCTTCAAAAAGAAATAACACTCACCAGCAGGAGCTGCTTTCCCTCAGCAGGACAGGAGTAGACTCGATTAAAGCAACTCTGGAATAGCTCAAAGAGTCACAGGTGTTCACTTGTCTTCTATAACCCCTAGACGCCAGTTAATTCAGCTCTTGTGGCATCAGTGAAAAGAGCCCCTTAACTACAGAAACCTTATCTTATAATCAACAAGACACACACACGTTCTTACTGGTATTAGTTGAATTTGGTCCTGGACTTTATGCTACAAATTTAATTAAAAGTGATAATACAGAATTTATGATGATGACGTTATGATTTACCACAATACAATAATACATGAATACAAGATGCAAATAATACAACAACAAACTGACAAAATACAATAAAAAGCCAACTTGTTGGCAGATGTGCTTTGAGTTGTGATTTAATATTAAGAAGAAACTGAAGATTTTACATTTTTGAAGGCAGAGTGTTCCAGGGTTGTGGAGCCCAGTGAAAAAGGGTTCTGCTCCTCATGGTACCAAGATGGACAGAAATAACAGTAAGGTGGGTAGAAAGGAGTGTGGATGGGAGGTGTTCTGTAGGAAATTGGTCAGATAAGTAGGCAAGATTTTATGGACTGCTTTGATGGTATACACCATTCCGAAGTTGAAAAGAACCCAGGGAATTTGAGGTAAGACTGGTATGATGTGCAAAATGCTACAAAGAAAAAGCTATACAAAAGCTATAATCTTATTAATATCAAGGTGAAATCATAGATTGAAGTCAATGATAATGCTCAAATTGTTAACCTGGGGAGTGGGAGAAAACTAAGAGTTGTGAAAGAACAGCTGATGAAGTTTGCTACTATGGATAAAATTGATTTGGTAATGCAAACCAAGATTTCTTTTTCAGTTAATAAGGAAGTGAAGCTAGACATAAGGAGGGGGGACTTAGGTGATATACATATATATATATATATATATATATATATATATATATATATATATATATATATATATATATATATATATATATATATATATATATATATATATATATATATATATATATATATATATATATATATATATATA
>JAVLVB010000475.1:2238029-2264143 GCA_032876305.1 Orestias chungarensis
TATATATATATATATATATATATATATATATATATATATATATATATATATATATATATATATATATATATATATATATATATATATATATATATATGTGTGTGTGTGTGTATATGTATTAGCCCTTTTTCTTCCTTCTCCCTACAGATTTACTGCTTTACCTAAATTGCCCTTTTTTTTAATAGTCTTCCCTTTCTTTCAAAGTTGTGGTTTTGTATCATATAACTTTGTTATGTTAGCATTATCATTTTTGAAGTTTACCAAACTTCTACATGTAGTGTAGTGTAAAACAGGGAAATGCGCATGTAAAGATAAGCAGATCGTCTATTTTAGTGCTTCTCTGCTTTCCACATTTTTATATTTTGACCTGATATATCACAAAGAATCTCAGCAGACTGCAAATGTCCACATTATGCAAAACATTTTTGACCCTCACAAACAAGACTGGACCAATCAATGTCAATCCCCATTCCATGGACCAATCAATGTCATTCCCTTTCCACCAAAACTGGGTCTAATCGAAATGTATTGTTCCTAAGGCCCTGAATGCTAAATCAGCATGGTCAGACTGTCTAAAATTTTCACATCTTGCAAGATATCAGATAAATTCAAGATTCATCAGTGTTAGACAGAAAAGAATTAAAGTGGAAGTGATGACTCAGCACAGCAAGCCAAAGTAAATGCTAATCAAATTTAGTAACCTTTTTTTGACATTTGAGACAGCAGTGGGGCTTTAAGAGGATGCGTTTAGACTCACTTTATTCTAGGTCCTTCTAGGTCCTTACAAATTCATACAGTTCCTATTCCTTACTAGTATCTATTTGGCGGATGCATAATTCCCAAATAAGTACTTTAATACATGATAAACAAAGTTGGTAGAAAAATATACACTGACACAAGCCTTACATATTCAGATCTCATTGGAGACCAGTGCCCGAACAGCTTGTTTAATCAAAACAACTAATAATTTAGGCTCCCATTAAATAAAAGAACAAAGAATATGAATGATAATAACATATTCATATGGACCCATACTTACTTTTTGGAAGGAGGGAGTTCCTACAGTTTAGGCCTATAAATTAAACCAGAATATGCCCTGACCAGCAAATAATTCCTACGTGTGTTGGTGTAAATGAATGAATTCAATGATTCTAGTAATGTAAAACAAGATTTATTTAAATTGTTTGGTTTGTTGTCTGGTTTAGCCTAGTTAAATTAGGTGATCCTGGCTTTTACAGTACAAGTTGTAAGGCCTTGTAACACTCTTCTCTTTGAAACAGCCTGAAACTGTTTAATTCTGTATGAGATGGGTCAGTTGAGATCTTTTCAGCACACCTCACTGTCCTAGTAGTGAGCAGACTCTGGAGTGATGGCAGATTGTTACCAATTACCTTCTCTGCCGAGTGAAGGATATGTTGCAATCTGCCTTTGTCCTTGGCAGTGGCAGCAGCACACAGATGGTGATGTAGGAAGTGAAGATGGATTCAATGATGGCAGTGTAAAAGTAAACCATAATTTTTTTCTGGCATGTCAAACTTACCAACCTGCAGCAGGAAATACACCCTCTGTAATGCCTTCTTGATGAGCGAGATGATTTTTAGCCCCTACCTGAGGTCGAGTGTGCGGATGGTGTGCTGTGAGCAAAAACCTAGTACAGTGTCAGCTTCAGATTTAGGCATGCAGGCAGGCATATAAGTACATGCATTGGCCTTTACCTACTATCCAGGTTCTATTATGTATTGATCTTAAATAGTAATCTGATCAGAAATCTCTTTACCATTCCCGTCTGCCTTACAACAAATACAGTATTTTGTATGCATGTTGGTTGTTCAGTAACACTGCAATCATTGTTTATTTACTTTTAACCATTTTTAAACATATGAAAACAATCAGAATGTATGCATCTTTACAAAACTTTAAGATTGGTTTCTGGTTTCTGTTTTGAATTGTTGCTGTGTCGGTGTTTAGTTTTGTTATTTTTTAATACTTACTTTCTATTTGTTATACTTTTATTCATCCCTGTGTTCTCCCTGTGTCCATATCTATGTTTTCCTTGTTACCTAACCAGACTAAATCAACTTTCTGCTCCCTTCACAGCTGTCACATCCTTTTGATACCTACCCTATATCTCAATGTTTTGTTTTCCCTTTTTGTTCATGTCAACATCTGTTATTATGTTCTCTTTTTATGATTTAATATGCACATTTAAAATGATAATGCTTCCACGCATCTGTGTTCGGTCCTCAACAACCATAACTCACTACAAGTGTTAAAACAAATTGATTCATTCTGGGGGGTTTTCTGAATGCTAGTTCAGTCTTACAAAAGATATGGCAAAAGAAATCTTTTATATATTAAGACTGAGCTCAAATTAGCTACGACTGATCATTTATGTAGCATTTACTGCTGGTAATAATTTATGATGTAGTTTACCACCTACACACTTGCAGAGAGCTCGAGACTAAAGCAATTGTGAAAAATTAGTTATAAGGAAAATGGATAACAAGATAATAGCTAAATAGACAATTAGATTTATTTTGTTTAATGTGTTATATAGGTCTATTTCGATTATACTGAGGAATATGTTTTCACTGTCTTGTGAATGTGGCTCACTGTGACTGTACATCATTTACTTTAAACTTTTTAAAAAGAGAACTTTTTTTTTTGCTATAATTAGTTTGAACCTTTTCAAACCGAATTTCTCGCTAGAAAAAGGTTTCACTAACAATTCAGAGTAGTTTCAGAACCTGTATTGCTTTTTCAGTCTGCCTTTATTTTCTGTTTTCCATTTCAGTCGACTTAAAAAAAGTAAACATAAAAGTTATTTCGTCATTTCTTATTAAATAAAATACAAATGTAGTGGGGAAACACATCAAGTATTCCATGTTTTATTATTGTTCGTTCTTTTCAAAGCAAAACATTATTCTTGTGGGGGCATTACACAAAATAATGGCAGAAAGAGATACCTTTACAACATTTAGTCTTCCACAAAATATGGTCCCGTGTGCATCATAGTAGCAGTTTCTCATTCATTCCAACAAACTACAAAATGCTTTTGCTCATATCATGTCAGTCAAAATGAACTACATTCATATTTTTAGCGCTTGAACAATAAAAAAAAATGTTTAGCCGGTTGACTTCTTTCTTTCTCTTCTTTTACATAAATGCCCCCCAGAATAAACTTTTTTTAGGTAAATTCCAGCTCTCTCACTAAAGTTGCACACAAATTTCCCCAAAGGTGGTTTCCCATATTTGCTCAGAATATGTTAATAATGTATATTTATAATATAATTTTGCACAATTATGTTAACAAATTAGGAGAACACATGCAGTAAATATATAAAGCATTATATTCAGTTTCTTCTACTCATTTAGCTTAATTACCTTTAATTGTAAATATTAAATGGCTGGCTTTACAAATATGTTCACGTCCTGTATTACACATTTTCAGGTAGTGTCACCAAGAAACAAAACAAACTTGCCTAAAAAACTTTGTAAGACTAAAGTCTGTAATTAGTCTTAACATTATATTAGAAAGTGTTTCAGATTATCACATTTTTAACATTGCTGATTAAATTACATTTTGTAACTTGGGCTGTATTCTAATTTCCTTACTGCTTCACTACATTTTTATTTACAAGAGTAAAATAGTTCTGGAGCTTTTTGCTGCCCTTTTCTTCTTAGCTGACAGCCGCAGTAACAGTACTGTCCCTGAGTTTCTCTAACTGCGGTTCATGCTTAAGAAGTCGCATATACAACGCATCTGTTACTGTTTTTTTTTGTGTCAAAACAGTGCTTAGAGCAGTAATGTTGTACAAGTGCTCTAAACAGTGCGCAGAGCCAGAGCAGAGTCTTCATATAAATTTTCACAGCTGAGATCAAGGCATGATGGAAAAGACTACAGGCATGGGGGTGAAGAGGGGTCACCACTGGGAGACAGGAGATTTATCTTTTGCCTTTTCACTTAAGAAGATTCATACACTTTAGTCTTTTGAACATTGTTATTATGATTACAATAATTCTGATTTCAAGGGCATGTTTTTTTTTTTGTCCCTAGTACATATTGATTATTGTGTTGAGTTATGTTGTTTGGCTTAGTGACTATAAAAAGCTATGCCAGCAGGAGCTTGAGCTTCCAATGGGATACCCAAATCCCAGATTGAATCTAGTAAATGCCCTTCTCATATTTCAGCCTGTCCCCAAATGTATCCAAGGCTATAATCTTCCCATAACTGTCAGGGTTGAGGTTTTTTGCACCTGTTTAGGTTGTCCACTGGGGGTCACCAGAGCGCCAACATGGCTGGAGCGTGTCTCAACACCTGTTCAGTCTGCACAGGTGTTTTCCATCCATTGATGAGCTAGGAGCGGTATTACAGGAGGGGTGGACCAGCTACTCGTTGCCTGAGTGTTTTTTACAACTGGTAACCTTCAAGTTTCTCAGCGCCAATTCTCTACGAGATTTCTAGTTGCTTCTAGCGAACTTCTTTGTTGTTTTTTCTTGTTATTTTGCTACTTTGACTCAAGTTTTTCTTCGAGTCCTTATTAACTTTTAATATGCTCGACCCAGGTCTTCAGTCTGAACTCTTCTGTGCTCAACTCTTCCTGTGAAGAACCTCTGGTCATTTGCATTACTTGGTCCCCATTCCTCGTCAGCTCAGCTCGGTCTGACCGCTCCAGCCTCAACCAACCAACCTTCCGTGGACCCTGTGGACAACCATCATCTCTGGACTCCCGCAAGAAACCTTCAGCCCACTCACCTTTCTCGGCGTCATCCATCTCCACACTAAGTAAGATCCGCTTCACTTTAATCTCCCCACCTCAACTGATGCTTACCTTCTCTGTCCTCAACCTCCAGAAGCTTCCAATCTTCCACGCTGTCCAGCGGTCTTCGCCCGTTTCCAGTCTCAAGATCACAACAACCAAAATAATTCAACAAACTCTGTATTTTATTATTCTTATCCTGAGTGTCCTCTTGTTTATGTAGGTCAGAAGGCTAAAAACCATGACAACACCAACTAATTATTTTTCTATATTTACCTGGTTAGTTTATGTCAACCCTGGACATTTTACTTTGTTAACCTAGTTGTTAGTTGTTATGAATTTGGGTTTACAGTTTTAACTTTAAATTCTTGACACCAAGCAGTTACAGATGATTGCTTTAATGCAGCTGTCAACTAAAACTCCACATTTTGAAACAGTAAAACTGTGGCGATCATGGCCAAAGTGATCAAGTTTGTTTGCAAAAGCCACTAACTGTGCTAAAAGATTTAAACTAAGAAACAAAATGAAATATAGCATTCAAAAAAAAAACTTGCAAGCAGGTGTATGAGCTCTTCCGATTCACATTTACGTATTGGGGAAAAAATATATATTATTTAGTGCAACATTGGTTGTCAATGTTACTTATTACATTGCTATGATGGCTGTAAAATTTGTTAAACCTTTCTACTTAAGCTTGGATTCAGGAATTCAAAAATGCTTTGATGCTAATTTAATTGATTCAGTGAAATTTATTAAACTGAATTACTGCATTTACTGAAAATATTCTA
This sequence comes from Orestias chungarensis, assembly GCA_032876305.1. Lineage (NCBI taxonomy): Eukaryota > Metazoa > Chordata > Actinopteri > Cyprinodontiformes > Cyprinodontidae > Orestias > Orestias chungarensis. The sequence goes on from JAVLVB010000475.1 coordinate 2,243,579, forward strand.
TATGTAGATATATGGATAATTTTATGTTTTAGTTTATGTTAAAAGAAAGTCAAATGCCATATGGGCCATAAGGTATGTGTGAATCAGTGGAGTGATTGCAACAAAATACAATTTGTATCAATACGGTGTATTGGTAAAAAAATTGTCCGATGCCTTGCAATTCAAAAGGTATTAATCAACTTAGAAATGGAGGATAACCATCACAATCGTTATTAAAGCTGTTGAGCATCAGGGTAACAGTCCTCTTCCTGCTCATTTTATACCATTGCATTTTTGGTAATTTATTACTTGACCGTGGCGGTCATAAAAAAAAAATTGGCTACCTTCAGCACTAACAATGTATCAATTGTTATCGATCAAGGGGATGTTTGCAACCCTTCCACAAACAACGATTTAAGATTAAAAATTTAATTTGTTGGTCTGAAGTAGGATTTTATAACTAAAATATATCTACCACTGGGAAGCTGTTCATTTTATTTTATTTAAATGTTTTAAGAGTCAATGCATGTCACAAATGTCACGGTTTTGTTTAAGTTACCTACATTTGAGGTATTCCTCTCTGCTTTATCATCTCATTGGTTCTGTAGATTGATAGTGAAAACGAAAAACGAAAAAATCAAGTAGATTTTTCAAAAATCAGCTTTGATGAGGCAAATCAACCACTTGACTTGGGAGACACCGCATATATAACTCTTAAGTGGCAAAAGAAATGTATCAAGGATGTCCCAGCTTGACGCAAGGTGCTATCCCTCTATATCCCCGGCTGTGGCTACCTCCCACAATGATTCAACAGAACAGGTTACAAAGCATTTTTCATTGGAGCTTCAGAATCCAGTCAAAAAAAAGTTTTCTTTCTGGATGTTGTTCGGGCATCCAGACCTCCTTTTCTCAGACACATGTGTGTCTGTTCTTATCTATCAACTGACACCTGTTGTTGCTGCAGGCAGGGTTGTGGCATCTTCACACACAACTACTTGTTTTTGAGTGCTTGAGGTGGAAATGCTCCTTCTAAATCAGCCTGTTTACGTGACTACCAACACCCTGTATCATTCCACTATCAAAGCAGGTTATTATGTTTTTTGGCTTTTACCCATATATGAAGGTATCTTTCTCCTGGACATATACTCCCAATTAGATTCCACATCTGGTTCGAGTTCCTTTGAAAGCGGTTTTAATTAAAATCAAACCCATAAATGTCTACTTCTAAGACTGGGAGTAAGGTTAGGCTATTCTGTTCAAGGGCTTAGCATTGTTTCGACTTGGAGAAAAGAGGTGAATAACGTCAGTTGATACTATTTGCAAGAAAGGCTGCATTACACACATGAAAGGCCTGCTAGATAATTAATGTAGTATTATAGCATTCATAATATAAAATGCCTTATTTCACAATTCACTATCAGTTTAAAGCAAAGCTTATAGCAAAACATGTATACATAAGTTTTAATTTAGCAAAATAAGTTAATATGAACTTGTATAATCCCAACACTACCAACATTCAAGGAACTTTGAGGAGACAACAACAAGGGGAGCTTGAAACACAGAAATGGAGAAAGCACACGTGTACTGGGAGCAGATAAATAAATGGAGGAGAAAGCTTTAATCACAAATCTGGATAATGAAGAACTGCCACGGATGTGAGAGGGGCATCCAGGTTGGATAAGTTGTATTTAAGAAGATGACAGAGAGCAGAACAAAACAGATGGTGGTAACTGCAGGAACGCAAGGAGGGCAGACAGGCAGTATGCCAGGAAGTGAAGATCATGATGTAGGAACTCTGGTTACCAGTGGTTAGACACAGGACCTTAAGGGGATAATGACACTCACAAAATCACAGGCAAAATAACTAAGAGGAGTTTGGGTTAAAACAATTATCAACACTCAGTAGTAAGAAGAGACTATTTGCTTTGTTGATTATAAACAAAACAACAAAAAAACAGTCAACTTCATGTTACTCTGCAATGAGGTTCAGAACAATGGAAACCTTCTCTATTAGAGTTAGGACAGTTCTGAATGAAGGGAACCATCTCATGGGTCCCCGGGGCAGGTTCCTCCTCTGGGTTTCCCTCTTCACATTTGCAGGTGTTTGGATGTTTAATGTCTGGGGCTGGGTCCCTGCTGGCTTGGCCCAAGTGACTGTCTTCCGGGTCCTGGACGCTCTGGCTTGGACGGCCTCTGCTAAGGGGTTTTGGGCCCCTTGGGTCTCTGTGCTTCAGCAAAGCTGGTTGCAGGCGGGGCCTCTCCTCTCTGGGGGAGCACGTTTCTGGTTGTCCCGATGGTGCCTTGGGTTTTAATTTTTTGAACAGAGCGGTTTTGGATGACCCCATCAGGACACGGATTTCCTCCATACCCAAAATGTAGAATAGAAATATTACATAGGTGCTTTTAGATACTCTCTATGTTAGGCTGCAGTTGCCATCAAATATATTCTTTATTTGCTAACACAATGTATTTTTCAGGAATTTAGTCTTTATTGTTACATATATATGTGTTGTCTGTCATTCTGTGCTTTTCTGTTTTCTTTTTTCCTCTTTCTGTTGGTACAGAACAAATTTCTTGGGTGTTATTTTGTATTATTTTGAATAATTCTCTCTTTCCTCTATTATTTCCCCTACTTTATACGACCTATGTATTTTTCAACAATCAGCTAAAGAGTCACTTTAATCATGCTACATATTACACTTCAGTACATCTTTTACCACATGGCTAATTTAAATAATCATAAAACATGCCTGTTTTCTGAAAAGCTACATGTCGTTTTAGCAAAAAAAGTAAGGTGTTGTTTTAGACAATGAATAAAAGCACACATCAAATTGAAAAGATAGTTTAAAGCGTGCAAAAGTAGCATTAATATAATACTAAATACTAAATTAGATCCAACACTGTGGTGACCAATCAATGCATTGCAGAATCGAATAGATAGAAGAATCAATTGTTTAAATGATTTGGCTATTATTTTCCTGAGCTTCAGGTGGTGCCCCGACATGGTCATTTTTATCTAAATTGCCAGTATCCTTAATAAATGCCCTCAGCAATTATTTATACTTAAGTATAGCGAAATCGAATTCCTAATGTTGCTCATCATATGCAATGATGAAGTATCTAGGTTTTATCCAGTTTATTTACTATTATGGCCATATTTATCCACAGCCATGCACAGGTGATAGCTGATCTGTCTTGAACCACTTGAGATTGTTCACTAATGGATTCATCTCTTCTTACGGAAAATCCATCAGCTGCTGAGTTTACACTAAACAAGCTGGGATGCCTTGACTGACTTTATCATTATCCTCCTGTCATCAATTCATTGCTTTCTAAGTGTATATTACAGCTCGCCTCCCCCAACTCACAGATGCACACCACGGAATGTCCATTAGATAGAATGGGGTAATAAAGCATAGTGTTACTTAGAGGTGAAGCAGAACACGCAGCCACAGACCATTGTTTATACTGGTCCATACAGAGGTAAGAATTATAGCAATATATTACAACTGGCAATAGTTGTTTCATTTTTTATTTAATGTTTTTTTTATTTTAACCACAAATCTCTTTCATTCTTGCTACTCTTTGTGGAGATGGACACTTGTGGTTCGCATTCAGAAAAAAATTCAATAGTCTTTTTACAAGCAATCAACTTTAGAGTGGCTTTGTTTTTGTTTTTTGTATGTCCTTGATTGTTTCTATTGTCTCCTTGTTTTTTTTTTCTCTTTTTTCCAGAATTCCACTTCCTTTCTTTCTTCTGTCACATCTTCATCCTGTCCAGCTCACCCTGTTCAATTTTTTTCTTCGGTTTCACATTCCTCATAAGCTGCATTTCCCAAAAACTATTTCATGCTTTTATCCAGTACAATTGCTCCTTCTCACTGCCTGCAGTCGGTCCATGCTGTTATGCCATCATGTCTGCTTCTTCCCCTCTCTTCCATATACCTTTCTTTGCACCTGGCCATGACACTTTCCCCATTGCTGTGGGTTTCCCTATCCACCCTTCTGACAGCTTCACATTAATCATTCCTACAACCCAAGGAAGACTGTCTTCCTCTTTCTGTATATGTTTTTCTCCTTTATATTGTGGATATCTTTTTCCCTCACTTTCTCTTGCCATATAAAACTTTAGAAAATATTTATTTATGTATGATATCAGTTGTGTTAACATTCTACTAAAAAAGGTAAATGGCAGGATGAATGATGGAATAATTTATTCTAAGTGGGCTGTGTTATAGATAACCTCCTACAGCTTAATCAGACCAAAAAGCAAGATGCTCTAAGGAAGTATCATGTATGATATAGTAGTACTGGATGATATGAAACACACAATTTGGTATTGTGATATTACAAAGCAAGACTTTGTACGTTTAAACTATAGGAAACTAGGAAAGAAGATAATTTTGCATATCTGATATTCATAGCTAGAATATGTACAATTACTTAAAGTACATGTCCATAATTAACTTTTTTTATATGTGGATAAGTAATGTAACCCATATATTTGACAAAATGAGAGCATATCAAGTAATTTACACCAAAAACAGCAAATTAAAAATAACATCCTCTAGTCTGCCTCTCCCTATTGTTGAAAATGAGTAAGTAAATTATTTTCTAGACAAAAAATGTTATAACTAGAATATGCCAGTTAATAAGTGCTTATTGCCAACAGAAAATTATAATTGTAATTAAAAAATCTATATGAGTTTGATTTCTAACTAGAGATTTTGTTACAAGAAGACATTTTCTGTTGTAGTGTATTACAGAGGACTCGGGGTCAACACAGGGATTTTAAATCCTTTTATAAGGTGTTTTTGGTCACTAAGCTGCTCATAGCAAACATATCATAGAAATATATAGTGGACTTTTAACATCATCCAGAATCAAAGCAAACTGCCTACCACATACCATAATGAAAGTTAATAAACAGACAAGATCTGTGTTCAATAAAAAAGGGCACTGTAAAGACAAATGGGACACTGGAACGTGTCACATCTTCATCGTGTCCAGGATTTGGACATGGGACAAGAATAAGGTACTGTTGTAATGTTTCTATTCCATAAACCCTCAGTAGCTGGAAATTAACATCAATTCAAGCCTCTTAGCTTGTGTTGAAGAGCCACCCCATTCAACCAAGTAAATGAGGGGTGGGTATAGTAGGAATCTTTTCCATGACCACTGACTCACTAAAATGTGTTACATGTAAGCAAACCAGGTAGTGACATTTTTACACATAAACTCCATAACATGCTGACCTTATCATGTGACAGATCATTTTCATACTTGCTGATCTGTTAATATTTAATAAATAATTTTCAAACACCTTTCCACTGGTTTAACAAGTAATTCATAAAATTACTTTCAGTCCAGTAATAAAATCCAATCACAAAAATGGTAACAGTGAATTAAAGAAATGGAGTAACAGGCACATTCTTAGAAATTAAAAGCTAAGTGGCTTGGACCCACTGAGACAATCCTAACACCAAAAAAACAAAAAGGCATTATTTTATTTTCTCCAAGGCATTTTCAGCTGTGTTTTATACCCTCATTTGTTTTATGGTTTTCTCTTATGCTCTTAAACACTGTCTAATCCCTGATTAGTGGAGGAAGAGGGAGTTTAATGCTCCTATCCACTTGTCTGCTGTTGAACTGTGACACACAATAATTCCTGCAAGCACACACACACCACTCACAAGACTCCAAGTGGCGGGATAAAACACATTTTTGCATACAAACAGTGTAAAAATATGTTTTGTTGTGATGCAAAGAAATTTGTTTTGTCTTACTGGAAGTACTTGCTTTTAAAGAGGTTTTCATACAATTTGGTGAATGCCAGTGAATGACATCCCCCTTCTAAAAAAACCCCAAGAAATCTTGTAACCACCATTTTTTTCTCTAAGAAAGGAACAGTCTATGGCACACAATAGGAATAAAAAATTTAAAAGGAATGCAAGGTGAAAGACCAATATTTACATTTGTTGTGAAAATCTCCCTAGTGAAAGCCTATCACTTTTGTTTTTACCCACTTACATAAAGCTCCCTGGCCTCCATTGAGAAACTGGACATACTATCAAATAATATCAACCATTCACAAAAAAAAACGGGAAAAAAACATGGCAATTGAGGGATTCCCCTTTAAGGACCACTTGCAGCAAACGATAAAGGTCTTGACTTTCTGTTTGTGTGTGCAGGCCAGTGTTACCTTGCCATGACCGACAAGTTCGCATTGATGCTTACACTGGTTTGTAAACAACTAAAACGTTAGCATACCGTACAATTATTCAGCCTGTTGTTACGTCTATTTTATTTGAAGTTGCCTTTCAAGATGACATGTCTGTCCTTGGTGTTGGATTTTATCAAATAAATTTCCCCCTAAAAGGCGACTTATAGTCCAGTGCGACTTATATATGTCTTTTCCTTCTTTATTATGCATTTTATGGCTGGTGCGACTTGTTCTCCGGAGCTATTTATAATCCACAAAATACGGTACCTATTTTTGATGCTTTACCCAAGCATCAGACTGAGTTGCCTAAAAAATCTGTGTAATTCTTTGTTCATCAGCTTCTGTTTTGTAGCACATGCATTTCTGTGGATCCTCATATGACAAGCTACTTTAGTTGGCTGTCTGTCAAGCTGCTGGCTCTACAGCCCCTATCCTCCATACATCATTGGAGGTTATCCTCCATTGAAAACCAAATTTTAAGGCAACAATTAACATTTTATGTTCAGTAAGAATAGGCTCCAGTAAAAAATGTATATAAACATTCCCTGAACGTTATGATTTATAGATGAAAAACAAATCCTGGCTGACGCTTATGAGCTTAAAGTCTGAAACATAATCTAGTAATGACTTAAAGGAAGGAGGCAACAGAGGTAAAAGCTAGCATCTGAATTATATTACTTGGTCTTTTTTAATGTATTAGAAACTGTTATAATCTAAAAACCCATCAATTTCTGCAACTCATGAAGGAGATTAGATATTGTATATCTACAGAAACAGTAACAGTGATCTAGTAACACCTCTAAGAACAATCAAGTTGTTGCAAGTTTTCAGCCTAACATCTAGCCATGTGAACAAAAACAGCAAAGTTCCCTCTTCAGAACAAAATGAAATATTGCTTGAAATGTCACTTGATGGGGATGATATTTTCGATTCCCCATACTGAATAACGTAATTACATTGAGCTCCAATCAGCGGAAGAGCTGAAAAACTGGAAAGTGACAGATTACCATCTGTTTGACAGTGGCAAGTCGACAACACCTCTATCTTCCCTCACATTTCCCCTGATGCCACAACAGTTTATATGTTCATTACCAACTGATGGGAGATCGGGTCATGACAGTTAATTGCATCACCAGAATGTTTGTGGGAGGGTGTGTATTAATATGGCATCACCCCTAACAGTTTGAGCATGAGATTTTGAACCACTTATTTTTTGCAGTTTATGTGTATATTTTTGTTGAGGAAGAAGACTGAAGAACTTATGGAATGAGCAACACTGACAGCTATTGCCAGGGTCTGCCTGCAAAGCCCAAGTTAAAGCATCCCCATTGTCTTCGTCTTTCCCTCTTCTTTTATGTGTCCTCTTTCTTCCCTCGTTATATTGTTTCCCCACCCCCTCCCCTTTGGTCACTTTCGTCACTGCAATCGTCACCTGAAGGTATCTAAGTCCCACGATGCATTGCAATATGTCTGTGTCATGGGCACATGGTGGAACTGCAGTGACATCTACTGAGAGAGAAGAAGAGAGAAAAGTTGAACAAAAGGAGAAGAACCTGCAAGAAGGAGGGCAATAAGGAAAGAAGACCCACTTGATTATTTAAATGAAGGACACATTCAATCAACTTAGTGCTTTAAAGACAGTTTTAAATGAGACGGTCTGAGCCCTTACAGATTTCTATTGTTTTTTTGTGGTGTTGTCAGATGTGGTTTTCAGACAGCTCTTTGAACAACACTTAACGGAGCTTTCATGATTTTTGTATGTGTATTCATAATTATTTTCTTAACCTCTGGATTTCAAACAAGGTTACAACAATGTCAAACCTTAGTAAAGATTCCAGATGAGTATATGCTGAAAATTATGTAATACAGACAATAACTTGATAGCATTACAAATTCAACCTCAAAAATTAGAATAGCATTCAGCATATAACGTCAGATTGTTAATACATCACTGAGATGCTATGGTATTGTCAAAATAGACTATTTACTTGGCAATAGTAAAAATGTCACCTACACCCTCCAAAAGGAAGAAAATCCAGAAAGTTCCCAAGAAGAATGATTATTTAAATGGCTTTATACTAGGATTTCAACACATTTGAGCAGAAGTAAAAGCTATGGAGGTAAAAAGTTGCACAAGCAACTAAAAAAAAGGCAAATTTCGCGTCTTTATTTGTGTCGAACTCAATACCTGAGTCACATGTCCATCATGTTTATATTCTTTAAAAATTATGTGCAAGTTTTAAACCTATGCAAATGTGTAACTGCCATACTGTTCAGGAAGCAGATAAGTTTTGTGTTCCAACATTTAATGTATTTTAGTGTAAAATCTGAGTATAAGCCCAAGAAAAAGCCACAGACCTTGTGAAAATCTGTGTGAATCTACTAGGATTAGTTAAGCAATGAAGCAAGCATTGTACAGACCTGGGCTGGTAGGTTAGTAAAAGAGGAAGAAGCTTCTACTCCAACAGCAACAAAAAAGCTAGGTTAACAGTTTTAAATAAGCCTTCCCCTCTTTCTCGTTGGTTCTCTGTGCTTTTTCCTTTCTGTGCTGGTTTTTCCTCCATCATCTTTTGTCCTCAGGTCCCGTCCTTGTATTTACTTTTGTTTTTTGTTTTCTTGTAGCCTCCGGTTTCCCCTGTTTCCTCCCCCATCTTTCTCTCCTCGGTTCCCTGTCTCAGTTTATTTCCTTTATGGTTCCTTGTTCTTTTGTTCTTAGTTTTATTAGTTATTCCTCGCAGTTTAGCTCCTTCGTCACCTCCTGTTTTCCTTGGGTTTATTATTATTATTTATTATTATTATTATCATTTTGTCTGTTAGTTTATTTCCCCTTCCCGTGTTGTTATGCTGGTTTGTTTATTTCGATTGTTTGTGTTTATTCATGTTTTTAGTCCCCGCATCTCGCTTCAATTCTCCGTTTGTTTACGTTCCAGTTCCGCGTTATTCCTGTTCCGTTTCCGCTTGCCCTGTTCCGATTTATGTTCTGTTCATTATTCTTCCCCACAATAAATTATTCATTCTCACAATTCCACCTCTGCTCGAGTCATTGATCGTAATCTGACAGTGCATGGATTGAAAGCCGTATAGATTAATTTCTTGTGTTTTAATACAACTGTAACTGAACAGACAGGACATTACAGATGTTTTAGGGAAGGTGGAACTAATTTCTTAAAAGAGGGTTTAAATAAATGAAGAGGTGGTATAGAACAAGCAGATTATTTACCAAATCACCAGAACTTTTTACCAACATTTGTAACAAGAAATTCAAATTCTGTGCTCAGTTGTTTTTAAAAAAGCATATATCATCATTTCCAACTATTTCAGTAGTTTAGAGTATCTGATGTGACACCTTCTTCCTAATGGGGAGGTCTTATTGCTTATACTGATGGGTAATTATGTTATTATTATGATTTGGTTTTTAAAAAAAATACTGTAAAACTACTATAATCATTATGATTATTGTAGTTTTACAGTATTTTTTTATTGGAGGGCCAGTTTATTTTACAAGGTGCCTGTGGGGGGTAAAGCTCTATTTTTGAGAGGCCACTGACAGAGAGAAACATGTCAAACAAAACTGTGTTCATTTTGATTGGTTGACAGGTTCTCAACACTCGAAGCGGAGATGGGCACCAATGTCAGAGGTGCAACATAAGGGAGAGAACAGAAAAGCTGAGTGATGCTTGTTTCTGATGCAGAGGGAGGAGAAAGTGAAAAAAGTGATGACAGAAGTAAAGTAAACAAAAGCAATGGCAGCTGTAAAGGACAACATTGAAAATGAATGCTGACACATTGTGCAGAGAAAAAAAAGCCTGAGGTGAAAAGAAAAGACAGAAATGAAAAAACAGTGGAGAGAGATAAACCAGCTTGGACAGAGAGGAGTGTGAGGTACAGTGAGAAAGATGAAGGTGTTTGGTTAAGGTTTCCAACTGAGATAATAACAGAGTAGTAAAGGCCATAAACTTGACAGTAGATATTTGATTTGAACAGCAGTATATTGTTTCAAGCATTAAATCGAAATTCTTGAAAAGCCCTATATCTTAAAAGGTACAGCAAAAAAAAAAAAGAGCAGATGTGAAGAAAATGACATTAAAAGGAATTGGACAAACTGCCATTAAATAAACAATTTAGGAATAAACTGACAATTTAATGTCTGATTCATATGAGAATGCAACAATAGACAGGAATGTTTGCAGATTAGTTTCTGGACTTTGTTTTTCAACTCATTAATTTTGTAAACAATAAGCCAATTCATCGATTTATTGATTGGTTAAAATTATCAATTTTCCTGATATTGGTTAGTACTTTCGCATGATTATTGATATGAAATATATATTTATGATTTATATCTGGTAAACTTTTTGTTACAGAGACACTTAAAGACGCCATTACAATACTTTAAACTGCTCAAAATAATATAATAATATGACCATGTTTTTCTATCCTCATTTAGAAAAATTTAAAGGTTGGGTTACATACGAATGTTGAGATTTTTATGTTATTATTATTTATTTATTTTTTTGTTGTTGTCGGAAACAGCTAGGTTTACTTGCATAAAGTTAAGATGACTGTTTATTTATCTATAAATTTAGCTTTTTTGCAACAACAAATGAGTCCTCATTTTTGCATTGAGTTTAATAAAATTATGACACTTCTACTCATAGCTCTTATGGAGACACATACTTTTTGATTGAAATTAATTGTGGTCATAAAGACTATTACTCAAAGTTGTGCCACATAAGAATTTGCTTGGTAAAAGTACTGTCGCGTCTGAGCTTAGGGTAGTACATGGATGTTTAATAAATTTGACCTGAAGTTGACCCCAACATGAACTTTGCTTCATGATGTTACAGTGGAGAATAATGTTATGGTGGGACTTGCTTGCCATTCTGTCTTACCAGAAAGTCCCATCCAACTTTACAGTTCAGTAAGATATTATCCATTATAGTAGACTCACAACCAAGATCTAATGTCTCCAGCTTTTTATTTGTACACTCTTGGATACTTTTCATACCATATCAGCACAATCTTGTACAACCAAGATCCCAAAAGCACATAATCCAGCAACTAGGTTTTCTCCTAGAAGTTTATATTGTGGGATTAAAAAATATTGATTGTCCTTTACACTGTTTTATTTTAAGTATATTTTCTTAGATTTAACAGAAGCTTTGGTGTGACTGTGGCAAGCTGCAAGTAACATCGGCTCTAAAGGTCAAATTCATTGTTATGCATGAACACAAAAAAGGTACATTTCTTTGAGCTTTAGAGCTGTTGTATGCCTAAATGATTCATAGATACAGTCAAGTGAAGTATATTTGTTTAGCAAATTCAGCAACAAGACAGTTCAAATTGTTTTAAAAGATGTAAAAGTAATAATAAATAAACAAAAAGAAGCTTTACTTTGTGTTGGAAAAATAAAGGGAATTAATAAAAACTGGTAAGTTCAGACATGCGTTACTTAGCAAAAAAGTGTATAAAGAAAACGTTTGACCTTTAGAAACCCTAAAGAAATATGGCTGAAGGTCTCTATAAATACAAAAAAATCTGACTTCTTAGAAGTAAAAAAGAAAGAAACAAAGGATGTCTCAAGTTTTTTGCACAATAGCATAAATGTATCCTCAAACGTAGAGCAATGACAGACTCATTCATATCAAAGTTTTACCGAGTTCACTCTTGGCCAATTTGAACTCAAATTGATTTTTTTTTTCATTCTCCCCTTCAGGAGATTATTCATGAAATTAATAAGTGCACCTTAAAATGGAAGATTACTGTATTTTCAATAACTAAAGAGGTCAAAGCCATAGAAACTATGAATCCTGTACTCTCGCAGAATGTAAATGTTATTAATCCCCAAAGTCTTGCCCCCCAGAGTGATTGAGATGTTTACTGCTGTGCATACGTTTTATAAATCAGCCGGAGGATAGCACCTGTTTAGTGTCCCATTTTTCCATATTAGGCTTGGCAGGGTGATAGAGCACATAGTAATAGATCAATATTCACCATGATGCACGCATACACACCACTTGAGCACTAACACTTGGAGAGCACACCTGCACAGTTACACAGTAAAGGGAATGTGCATAAACATCAATTACCAAGCACATATAAATGCATTTCCATGAAGTGTTGGTGCCTGTTAGGCCATTTTCCAAGTTATGAGATGATTAGCATCCCATTATCAAGAGTTTTCCTGCTCTGCACAGTCTCCCTTTCTGTCATAGGTGCTCTGGGATGATGAAGCATTGTTATCATGGACCATGAATCATCCTCTTCCCCAAATTAAACATGTAACGTCATAAACACATTATGGCAAACCTGCAGCTCAGGATATATGTGTGGGCAGAGATATCTACATGAATGTGTGTGTGTGTGTGTGTGTGTGTGTGTGTGTGTGTGTGTGTGTGTGTGTGTGTGTGTGTGTGTTTGACTCCCAGTTAAGTGTAATATAGTACAGGACTAAAATAATGTGATGAGCTAAATGAGCAGACCATCCATGCATTTAAGTCCCTCAACACCCTCCACCTTCATTCTCCCTAGCTCTCGCCTCTCTCCCTTCCCATGCCTTGATATCCATGTACCTGTTTGTGTGTGTGTGTGTGTGTGTGTTTGTGTGTGTGTGCGTGTGTGTGTGTGTGTGTGTGCACGTAGAGGGTATGGAGTATGGCTCGGAAGTAATATGATTCGACTGGAACGATTAATCTTGCTCAGGTGAGAGTGCAATGGGAGCATCAGGGAGGGCAATAGGGAGAGGCAAGATGGTCAGGAATGGTAGTCTGAAAGTAGTCAGAAAAGGGAAAAAAAGGGGAAAGCAGGTGACGTATGTTTGGTGATTGCTCCCAAATTACTCTCTTGCTCTTTTTTTCATTGTTATTCATTTATTTCATTTAATTTAGCTCCTTTAGTGTTACACCTCCTGCTTGTGGTAAGACCTTGATGAAGTATGGCACCCATCTCTGCTTTAGAAAGATGTCTTTAACATTTTGTTGGGCTGTTTTAGTTTAGATGTTGTTTGTAGTGCCTTTTGGGTTAGTTTATATTGAACTGCACATTAGTGTAGATGTTTTTAATGGCTAAGTTAGTGCTATAATATAATTTTACAGAAAACCTTTTGTTTGTGTGTTTGATTGTTCTCTACCACTGAGTCAACACAATTTCCAATCATTCAACAGAATAAGCACGCTTCCACTATACTGACTTAATTCAGTTTGTTAAACTTATATCAATTCCCCTGTGTTTGTTTATGGTATATTGTGCCCAGCTGACTCTTAATAGGAATAATGGGAAAATCTTGTGGACCCAGTGAGGTTCTCTTCAATTTCTGGCAGTTAAAGGGGTATTGTTTTTTTAGCTTTGGCCACTGTCTCTAGTCCACATAGAAGCAACATAAGCCATCAAGGATGAATGTCAGAATCATAAAGTTTGAGGCCATGGTCATAAACTGAAAAAAGTAGTTTACTTCATCATGGGTTGAAAACATTTTTTCCCTTTAGGCAAAAGGTGAAATTGCACCCTTCTATTGTGTCCATGTAGAGCTACGGATATCTTGACATAAAGTTTCTTCTATGGTAATTCTGACAATGCTCTATTGGAAAAGAAAGAACTGAAAAAGAATACATTTTGACTGTAGTCCAAATTTGTGTATATGGGTCTATGGTCCATTTAGTTTACTCATTTAGAAAAAAAAAGAAAAAAAATAGTACTTAGTACTTAGAAATATGAGTAGGATTGATTTAGCAATAAGGGAATATAATTGAATTCATACCAATTTTTTTAATACAGTTATGGATCATAAAGGTGTTGAATTTCCTCTCGCTTCACACTTTTTATTTTAGAGTTCCCTTTTTCACTACCTGTATTGATGCACTTTTTCTTTTCTTTAAAAACCATACTATTTGTTGGTCAGACCAAAATGTCAATTTAAAACAAATCACTACGAAAACTGAATATGATGCCCAGTCAAAATACTGTAAACAAATATTCAATCAGTTTTTGTGTACCCATATTTAATATTTGGTAAGGTTTTGTAATACAATGTTTAAAAATGCAAATTAAAGCCAGGGTTTTTATTAGAAATGTTTTCACTTTAAATGCCTGACACATAAATAGGGTAATGAATGTACATATGATCTGTAAGAATCAATATCCAAACAAAACGCTATAGCTCTTTGGGAAAAAAATAAAATGCAAATAAGTACTAAGAACCACTGGTTTAAGTGTCTGTAGTACAGTGCTGGATGTGTGCTAATTTGTTAATTTCATGTCTCTCCTCAAATAGAGCAAGTAATTTGTTTAGGGGACCATAATTTGTCTAAATTAGCTGGTAAGCGCATTGGCACTAGTAATGTGGATAAACAGTAAACAGAAACTGGAGCCTAATCATAGTGCGTCTGTTGAACTTTTGCAGATGGATACAAACCCTAATTTTTCCCATCCATCCAATTTCGAAACTCCACTCTAATCATCCTGTTTAAAATTACAGCCCAACAAGGATCAGCAAGCCAGTTCATATGAAGGCCTTACCCTTGCCTTGATCCTTCATTTATTTCTGAGGTGCTATATACATTCTTAAGCTAAACATTAGTGAGTGGTGGGAGTGGTAGGGACATATACAACCAAAAAAAAAACACACAAAGAACCAAAACACAAAACAAAAGAACATAACAGAACCTGACAGCCAGCTGCTACTGAATTGCTCCTGAAAAATTCATGGGGAAACTGCAAGGAGACCATGGCTAATACCTGTGGAGACATAACTAGCAGAGAACAACAATATATGCAGCAAGAGATAAAACAGTGTGGCAAACTTGATGGTATTAGTAAACAAATCTGCATAGGTAGCATATTGCGTTCTCTATAGTGTGATTGCGCGTGAGCATCCAGAAATTGTGACAAAAGTCATTCATGAATTATGCTCAGCCATCAGCACAGAGGGCCACTGCCACACCCCTCCAGAAGCCCAGAGGGAGCAGAGGGACACAAGGTCCAGGACACCGGGGAAACCTGAGAGCATAGAGACCAGACAGCCCACCACAGGAACATCACACATCCAGCGCAGTGATCAGATGATAGCTGATCCGTACAAAGAAAATAGCCTCATGAGCTTACGGTGTAGAGAGGGAAGGAAAGAATATTTATACAATAATGACCATCTGCCCTATTTACTAGAGGGCAAACATGACTCACAAGTCACTTCAGCGTGGTCTCTCCTTGATGCCCCCCTGCAGCGTTCGAGGTTTTACGGGGGAGGGGCGTTGAATGTAAATGTTGTGGTTGTGGGTGTGAAGTCTAGCTCCCAGAAACCGGTTTCAAGATATAATGAAATAACTGCGCTTAGACAACAAAGACACTCGTTTGGAACGTATGAAAACGGACAAATTTTGAGCAGTTTCAAACATCTGGCAACAGTTTGTACAGAAGTGTGTGTTGTCCTACAGTCCAGGGCAACATTTTACTGTTGATGAGCAGTTATTGCCAAAAAAAGGTTTGTTGTCCCTTACTGCAACAAAGCTGAAGCTGGCTTCCGATTCCAGCTTCCGATTCGGGAAATGGCTAAAGGGCAATTCCTATCAAATTTGACTACCTTCGTCAGATTTAATCTTCTCTAGATAAAAAAACAAAAAAAAAATAAACACTTCAAACCTGGACTGGATAGTTCTAAAGAGATTGCAGAATATTTAAATCCAGGTTTGTGATTTGTGAAACCTTTCTCTGATTTGTGAAACTTCAATAAAGGCACCAATTCAGCACTTTTTATGATCTGCATCACACTAGAACCGCTCCATCTTCAAAACTACAAAACATAGACACTTCAAAGTTGGACTGGAGTATTCTAAAGAGATAGCTGAATATTTAAAAACAGCTCTTTGATTTGTGAACCCTTTTCTGATTTGTGAAACTTCAATAAAGACACTGTTTCAGCATTTTTTTTTAGGTTCTGCATCACACTTAAGTTTCAGTCTTTCTGCAATACATTGAATCCAAGCCTGATAAATTTGGAATTAAATTTTGGATTGTAGTGGATCTGGAGACAAAATACATGTGTAATGCTATCCCCTATATAGGAAAAGATCCCTCCCGCCCCATAAGAGAAAAGCTGTCTTTGGGCTTCATATGTAGTGCTTTTTTTTGTGTGAAATAAATGTTACTCTTATACCAAAGTCATAGCAAGGCAAGGCAAGGCAAGTTTATTTGTATAGCACATTTTCGTGTACAAGACAATTTAAACTGCTTTACATAGGAAAAAGATCAGAAAATGAAACAATAAAATTAACTTTGAATTTAAAAGAAATAAAATTAAATAAAAAGAAAATAATAATAAAATAATAGGAACAATATTATCAGTTGCTATACAGTTGCTGCACAGTTAAACAAGGCTGTTTCAGCCTGGTTTTAAACATCACCAGACTTCAAACCTGTCTTACCTCTTCAGGAAGACTGTTCCTGATTTTAGGAGCATAAAACTGAAAGGAAGCCTCCCCTTGTTTGGTCCTGACTCTGGGCATCAGCAGGAGGACACTTCCTGAGGTTCTCAGAGTCCTGGCTGGTTCATATGGCTCTAACATGTCAGATATGTATTTTGGGGCTAAACCATGAAAGACTTGTACACAAGCAAGGCTGTTTTAAAGTCTATTCTTTGAGTGACAGGAAGCCAGTGCAGAGACTTGAGCACTGGACTAATGTGGTCATATTTCCTGGTTTTGGTTAGAATCCGACCAGCAGCATTCTGGATGTTCTAAAGCAGTCTTAAGGGCCGTTTAGAAAGTCCAGTGAGCAGGCCGTTACAGTAGTCTAACCTGCTGGAGATAAAAGCATGGATAAGTCTTTCTAGGTCTGGTTTAGAGACTATTCTTCTGATTCTGGCAATGTTTTTAAGATGGTAAAAGGCTGCTGATGTTACCGATTTAATGTGGCTGTTGAAGTTCAGGTCAGAATCCAGTATTACCCCAAGATTTTTGACCTGATGTTTAGGTTCCAGAGAGAGCGTCAGAAGGTAACTGATGATACTTTCTCTTTGTTTCTGTGGGCCACCGACAAAGATTTCAGTTTTGTCCGACTTTAACTGGAGGAAGTTGTTCTGCATACACAGACTGATCAGTTCAATACGACACAATAAATCAACAGGCCCATGCTCTCTTGCTGTCAGCGAAACGTAGATCTGAGTGTCATCAGCATAGTTGTGCTAGGACACATCATGGCTGCGTATTAGCTGGCCCAGTGGAAGCAGGTACAGATTGAATAAAAGGGGTCCCAGGATCGACCCCTGGGGAACCCCACAGGTCACACCCATTCGGTCGGAGACGCAGTTCCCAATTTGAACAAGGTAACACCTGTCCTCAAGGTAGGACTTGAACCAGTTGAGAGCCTTACCTGTGATTCCCACCCAATCTTTTAACTTCTGTAATAAAATCACATGGTCAACTTAATCAAAGGCGGCAGTCAGGTCCAGCAGAGCTAGGACAGAGACTTTGCCTGCATCTGAGTTTAGGCGGATGTCGTTTGTCATCTCGATCAGAGCTGTTTCAGTGCTGTGGTGGGTCCTAAAGCCTGACTGGAAAGCATCAAACACATTGTTAGACAGGAGAAATTCACCCAGCTGTTGGTATAAAACTTTTTAAAGCACTTTTCTTAAGAATGGCAGGTTTGATATGGGCCGGTAGTTGTTCAATACTGTGGCATCCAGACTGCTCTTCTTTAGAAGAGGCTTAATGTTTGTCATTTTCAAAGCTGAAATGTTGAATGACATGAAAAGGCAAGACAAAACAAAATACTATTTGTCTCTAAATTGTTCTTTTTTTCATATAGTGAGCTATGCAATTTAAATTAGTGTGTTGGTGAATGTACAATATAAATAGGCTCTGCCTTGCCTTGTTGGAAAAGCATGGTTATGACCTTTTCTCAGCTCAGAAAGTAGGACCCGTATGATATCTGGTTGTTCAATAGGTTTGCCTAAATAAAATATTTAGATGTGACTTATCAATATTCCTACAAAAAAGGTATAATATTGCAGGGGCAGGTAATAAAAATTCCTTGGAACATGCTCTTGTTCTAATGCAAGTTTGTCTCCTTTATCTGATGTCATGTATAGGGGCTGGTAACATCAGAGGCTATTTGTATTACAATAGGGACAGTTAGCAAGGTAGAGTGAATACACAAACTTGAAGAGGCGAGGGGGGCTTGCAGGAAACCTGAAATTCACTGGGACTTGCAGTGTTAAATCACTAGACTCTTGCATCACAAATTGTTTATGGAAAAAGAAACCACCAAGAATTAACCAAAGATTGCGGTGGCTTAAATTGCCAAACATTCAGCACTATTTTCTAGCTAGTAGATTACAATACATCTCACATTGGTTTAAACATAACGCACAAGATCAAAAATGAATGGATAATCTTGAAATTTCTGATTTACTATTTATTAGTCATAGCATGAAACATCACAAATTATTTAAAAGCATCAGCATCAGCTCCTTTCTGACAGCCTGGTGGGAGTTTCTTAAAAGAACCAAATCCTCACCTTTTCCATGTAATTTAACATTCATTTTAAAATCCCTGACATACTGCGAAACAAAAAAATTGTAAACATTACAGTTTGGAAAAACAAGGGAATAAAGCATCTGGAACACACAGTTCAATAGGGTAAATTTATTCTATTTGATACACTTTTAATACTATATGGAATAAGCGTTAAAAGATTTTTAGAATATCAACAACTCAGTAATTAAGGCAGTAACTAATAAAAAATATATTTTTAGTTGGGGGTGTTTTAGGCAGCCTCTTCTCAGCTGTTACTGATGATGACCTGTCCTGTTAAACAAACTAAACAAAGAGATAAAATACCAGTATTGTGACTAATCTTTGAAATATTTTCCCAATGTATTGAACAAGGTTAAAAGATTACTTGGAGGTCTTAGCACCTTTTAAAGGTTCCGGAAGAGACCATTATTAATTTAAGGGAAAGCGTAAACTATGTGCAGCTTAGAGTTTAGTGCTAAAGACTTAAATCTAGACACATTTGATTTTAGGTACGCTTAGTTATAATGTTTTTTAACCCTCTGGAGTCCAATGATTTGCCGGCGCGTCAAAACTACATCACCGACTAAACGTGGCGTAGCAGCAAAACCCAATGTCGATCAGTCGCTGTTCAACTTGTGTACAAAGTGTGGACCTCAAACTATATATCAGTTTTTAAATTGGGTTAATAGGCCATGTAAAACCAGATTTCTGATAAAGTATTTACACAACAGTTTTTTCTGAATATTTTTGTCACGTTGGTGACGTTGGTGTGTGTGCCTCATAGACACCGGAAAAATTTGCTTTTCACACAGACGAAAAAGAAAAACATGACAACCCCTATCCTAATGTTGGAAGGATACACCCCGTTAATCACTCAAAAACCATAACTGCAAACCGCGGCATTTGGTTGCTACTGGAAAAAGGAAATTTGTGGGATTGATGGCGGCGATAGACAGAGTCATAGATAGGGATAATAAGTTTTGAGAATTCAGTGATTTGAACTATTTTGTGTATTTTGACTGTTTAGTTAGTGTGTAGTGGTCTAGTGTAGTATCTTGTGTTAGAGTTTGGTTTTGTAAAATGAAATAATGAGGCAATTGATAAATGTGGAGCGGGCAATGGAGCTCTTCTCTGAGCTGGAGGCGGCTGAGGAAGATAGGGTGGAGCACGAGTTGCAGCCAGCTTGGACAACAAAGTGGATGATCTGGCAATTTTATTGGAGGAGGAGAGAGAGGAACCTCTGACAAGTCGGAGATCCGCCCAGAGGACAGGACTGCGATGGCGGGGAACACCCACCAGGTCGCGATCTCTATTGGCTCAGGCAGCAGAGCCAAGCATAAACTTTGAGGCATCGCCTGCGTTTTATGTAGATGGTGTTAAATTACTTTGTTTTGTGATATGAGTGTACAAAGGTTTTGAAATTTAAAATTTTTATTTGAATCATTAGTTAGAAAATTCATTGTGTAAATATGGTATGTCAAAATGGTAAGATAACTGTAAATTTACAGAGAGAAGATTGTGCTTAAAAATGATACCAAGTAATGCAATGTAAACCTTTTTTTTTAAGTTAAATATAAAGAGAAAATTAAAAGTACTCAAAAATGGCCAATTATACCCCGGACTCCAGAGGGTTAATGTTAACAAATATTTTTTGTTAACATTAACTTTTTGTATGTAGGTAAGCAAGAAACAATGTTTTTTCATTGAATTTCTGAAAATGTTTCTTCTTCAGTAAATAAATGTTTATATGCAGACTTTAGCAAATGCCTGGATGTGCAGATTGTACAACAATGTAAGCACTTGAAATCTGTCAGGCTTCTCTCTCACAGTTAACATGTTTTTGCTTATAGTTCACAC